>JACEEZ010006680.1:0-18535 GCA_016584305.1 Chionoecetes opilio
GCTCCAAACATTTAGATAAGATTAAATATGTTTCTCTACTTCAAATTTATTCCTTCCCAAATTTCCAAACTAGTTGTCCCATTTATCAAGAAACCTTAAAGTACTTTTGAATAATCCATCAAGCGCAAAACTAAAATGTATCTTAAAACTTTTAATACTAAATCAAAACTTGGCTTTGGAGACTAGTAGTTCATATGCAGAGATCTTTCATCCCTGTTTCACCCCTCTTAACCCCTTGAGACCCAGAACGTTATTTCCATTGTAATTTGGGTGCCATTAGAAGATTTTTAGTGAATATAAGTAATATTTTATAGCCATGACCTGTTTAGTATCCTTGTCCACTAACTAATTTGGTATATTAATTTACTTTTTCGTAATTTTATGGATCGACAGACAATTTTTTATAGCAAAGAAAAGATCTGGGCGTGAAGGGGTTAACACTTGAAAACTTTCAGCATAGTCTGAAAACTGATGGAATGTCTTACCCCTTTGGTCCCCCCAAACCATGAAACAATCATTATCACACCAAATGTTCAACGCTTGGACTACAGTTTGTGATAGAAGATAATTCTTCAGTGCTTGGCCACTTACCCTCATTTTTAGTTATTTTTTTTTGCTTTAAAGAATATAATTAAGTACTACCATCTTTAATCAAGGGAAGTTTATGCACGGAACAATGTTTTTTATTCTATACTTGATTTCATAATTGCTGTAAATATCGATAATGAAGTAAAAAGTGGTATAGAACATAATATTTTGTTCTCTGACTTTTTACTCTTCGAAAATTTTTCCCCAAATTTAGATATTACTTCTCATATTAAAATAGTCTGAGGTTTGATTCCCCGTGGGGAGAGATGACTCTTTTTTAACTCCCTACCCTTATTTGGTCCCTTTAGTGGCAGCCATTCACCCAAAACAGAGGGTAACCAGCATCACACTGACTCCGCCCCGCCCGGGGCATATTAAAAACCCATGCTCGCCGTTTCGGCAGGCCCGCTCGCGATTTTTTTTTTTTTTTTTTCGGTTAAGGTTCGCAAAGGTTAGGTTAGATCAGGTTTACGTTCGTAGTATTTGGTAACTTTGTGGGAATCACAATGAGGTTATTTTTAAGAAATCCTGTGGTTAGTTTCGGAGCTACAGCCCTGCGTAGAGGGGCCCAACCCGCCGAAAAGGGCTAGCATGTTGTTAATATGCGCCCTGGGGGCCCCGGTGCGGGTGCGCTTAACCGCCTAGGCCTAAAAACGGGAATTTTCTTTTCTTTTTAAATGTACTTTTACTTAAGTACCTTGTCATGTACTTGGACTTGCACTTAAGTAAAAATCTGCTGTAATTGTACTTGGACTTGAAACATTCTGCAGTAGTACTTGTACTTCGTACTTAATTAAGTAGGACTAAGGACTACCACCTGTACTTGGACTCAAGCCTGACGCATATTGAACGTGCTTCAAGGTATGAATGCCGTGCCCATGCTGTACGTATGGTCTCGGGCCTGTGCGGGGTGTTGCTGCAGGTGTGCGGGGTGTTGCTGCAGGTGTGCGATAGTGGGCATGACCACACGTGCCCACGCGCCCTGGTGAAGCTGTGTGTGGTGCGGCGCGTGCACGCCCGCGGCATCTGGCACGGCGACAACCACCTTGGGAGCGTGATGGTGGATGTGCGTGGGGAGGGCGAGGTGGAGGTGTCACTGCTTGCCTTTGGTCTGGCCTTGGGATACGTGGCCGAGGCCCGTCAGAAGGAAGACGCCAAGCAGAGTTGGGCAGTATCTAAATACAATTGTATTTAAATACATTGTGTATTTAGAATGTATTTATAAATACATTGGTGTTATGTATTTAAATACAGTATTTAAATACTTTTATGAGTATTTAAATACATTGTATTTAAATACATTTAATATAAATGTTTTATACTTCTATACCAGTTAATTTGTCCATAAACCCGCCCAACTATCTGGCAACCCTGATGTTTACAGTGAACCAGTGTTTCCATTGGCAAGGAAATGTCCTGATTTCAAGGAAATTTAGGCCTGAAAAGAAAATTTCTAAGGAAACCACAAATCTAAGGAAATCCTAAGGAAATTAGTTTTTTTCGGACATGTTAAAATTTGTATGTATTAAAATGTATACATGTACACATGGCTAGGGAGAGGGGTGGGCGGTCTTACTGAACAAAGCCTTACAATAGGTTAGGTTAGGTAGGTTAGGTTAGGTTAGGTTAGGTAAGGTAAGTTAGGTTAGGTTAGGTTGGTCCGTCCATTGACTGGAGGGGGGGGGGTCTTACTGAACAACCCTTGCAATAGGTACCCCCCCCCTCTCCCCGTCAATGGACGGACCTAACCTAACCTAACCTAACCTAACCTTACCTAACCTAATCTATTGTAAGGCTTTGTTCAGTAAGACCGCCCACCCCTCTCCCGTCAATGGACGCTTTATTTTTTTATTATTATTATTTTTTTATCATTTTACGGTACGAGAGAGGGGATCCTTTTTCTTTTTTTTTAGTTTTTTGTCTAAAGAAAACAGTCTATAAGTCAATCTGTCAGAGAAAAGTGATTTGAGGAAAGGAGACAGTAGGCTCAAAACAATAATTATATTACCTCTTGCTCTTTCTCTCTTCGTCACACGTCGATAATAAGCATCCCCCGATTTCCCCTTCATCCGGTCAACTCAACCATGTATGTACCACCCACCCAGGGGTGCCCAACGTACTTCTTCTTCTCCTATTTTTTTTTCTTTAGTGCAATGAAAAAAAAAGAAAAGGAAAAACGAAGCCAATATCCATCTGGAATATAATATTGCGAGGGTCTATCTTATTCACTGTTGTCCTCTAAACCCCGGCCTCTGTTGTTACCAATGGTGGCGTGATTCTAATTCAGTAACTGGCTACCTTTTTACACAACGCCATCTTGATTTGAGGTTATTAGCACGGACACCTCAAGGCCAGGCAGTGGGACTTGGAAATTTTCCAGGTGAGGACGTGGTATTGATATCTTCCAAGATTTGATACATTGTTTTTTAACCTCACAAGTGCTTCAAGTCTGTATGTCTCCTGAAGGTGGCCAGCCTTAGCACGCACGTCGTCGTCAGGCGCTGGCGCCAGGGTCAAGGCACGCTCTGGTGCTCACATGGCCTCAGGGTGAACTGTGCGCCCGCGTGTGCAGGGGTACATCTAGATCCACCCTGGAGGCCCGGGCAACGAGAGGGAAAAGAGGTTAAACCCTCGACGGGTGTGGGGGGGCGGGGGCGACCCAAGAACGTAATTTTCATGGTGATATAAACCACCATTCGAAGATATATAATGAACATAGCAATATTTAGAGATTATGGACCAGTTTAATAGCCATGTCCATCGGCTAATTGGATTATAGCAACTTTCGTAATTTTATGGATAATAAACGAAGATTTCATATAGCAAAGGTTAAGATCTGGGCGTGAAGGGGTTAAGATCGCAAGATCTTGATATTGCCAAAATATAACTTTTTTGCAGAGTACTAAAGGAAACAAAGATTTGAGGATTAACTTTTCTCTACATATTACTTAAGGTACAAGAGTATCCCTAACAGTCTATTAAGAAACTTAGTGGTCACCTCTCAGCAGATAAAAACATCACGAATTCTCACATGCGAGCACAATGCAACTTTGCTCCTGGAGGAGAAGATGGTAAGTCCTGCACCCGGAGGCATTCCATGTCAATATTTTCTTGCTCGTCGGAAAAAGTCTCCCACCTAGCTTGTACAGCCTGCGAGAAGTTCTAATTAATTACACTTATGGGCAATTACTATTTCAAATTTGCAATATACAAAATCACACTAAACCCATTAAGAGAGATAGATTACTGTACTTAGGAGTAGATGGGTAGTAGAAGAGAACATTACAAGTACAACAAATCATCTATGTTGTTCAAACCAAAATTCCCCTTACACGTCCCTATACCTCCTCAGAATTCCTGTCAGAAAGTTCCCACATCTCCGAAAAACTAAAATTACTTTAAATCCTACCAAGTTAAACCCACAAAAAACAAACAAACAAAAAAAACCCCCCACACCCACCCCCTCAATCAACTCCCCCGTGGTACTCACCCGGAGCGCCCCTTGCCGTCCCCGGGGGCTGAGTAGTGGCTCTCCCCCACCACCAGGTACAGGCTACCCCGGCGGCCATGAGGTGCAGGGCGCCCAACACGCCCCGCCGCGTGATCATATGCGGCAGCATGGCGCGGCGGGCGGCGAGCTCCACGCAGACTACGCTCACCAGGCGGGAGTGAGAGGAGCCCAGCACGATGTAGAGGTAGTTATCGTGCACGTGCGTCTGGTGGAGGCACAGAAAAAGGTTAGGGATTTTTTTTATTTAGATTTTTGGGGATTTTTTTAGAAATTGTTTGAGATTTTTTGGGTAGATCTAAATAAGTTTTTTTGGGTAGATATAAATAATATGGTAAGAGATTAAAGACTTAGAAGACTTAGAATTAAAGACTTAGAATTGTATCTGTTTATCTATCTGTCTAAAAATAATAAAAGTCAAATAGAAAGGTCTCTGGCCTTTGCATAAATTCCAAAACAAAATACAGATTAAACTTTTGTAGAAATCAGATTTATTTAGCGTATATCAGTGTTCATCTAGACTGTTAATACGTGAGTAACTGGAACTTTATAACTATTTTCTACACTTAATTAGCTACCTACTTCGCTCTAGTTAGTCTATTTTATTTATTATAGTCAAAATGCATTAAGTTAGCCATGCCCCCTGCCTCCCCTTCTATTCTATGGGGTAGCCGATTGGTGCACTCTTCGTATCATCACTACCAATCACAATATCTTTACTTAACAGCGGCATGACCACTGGACACAGCAATCTTCACAACAAAGTGATTTTTTATTTAGTCACACTTTTTAGTGAACATTGCTCTCCAGTGGTCACGCGCTGTTAAGTAGTGAAGATATTGTGATTGGTAGTGATGATAGGAGGAATACACCAATCAGCTGCCCAGTAGTATAGAAGGAGGCATGGCTTCCTTAGTGCATTTTGACTAATAAAAAGATAATACTACCACCCGCCCCCCGCTCACTCACCGCGGATATGTCCACTTTGTCGGTGCTGACGTCCGTGAGCTGAGACTTTACCAGTGTCGTGAAGGAGTTGTTGACTGAGGACCACACCACCACGCGCTGCTCCCGGCTCCTGGGGACGCAAGGAAGGGCATGGTGAAGACAAGCAGGATGGGGCGGGAGGCGGTAGGAGTGAGAAAATATACTCACTCAAAAGAAACAAATTTTTTCAACTTTTCGGGAAATATCAAAAAAATTACTAATTTTCTGAATTTTGATAGCAATTAATTGTTTATTCTTTATATTTTAGACTACTCACAACCTACAAATGACATTGGCGATAATCAAGTTATGCGCCACAGGATGAAGAATTGGATGTTTGAAAAAATCCAGAAATAGCCGGAAAATGACTTAGGCCGTTTCTTTGAGGGTGAAGATATATAAAAGATTGAGTTGCTGGAAAAGTCAATGTGAATAATTATATTTAAGAAAATTTTTGGCGAATAGATTCATTGGAGAAAAAATAACATTAACGTGAAATGTTATCAGTCTGATTGTGTACACTCCATTTGTGCATAGTCTCTGAAGGGTTAAAGTGTGAAAGTTTCTAATCTGACTTAACTAGTAATTTAACTAGTAATAACTGACTTAACTTGTCTTTTTTTTCTAACTAACAATTTAGTCTATAATGCATTACGCAGTTAATAAAAACAGATTAAAGCCAGCAAGCCACACTAGGCGTCGCCAGGGAAGTGAAAACCACCCAAGAAGCCGCTGAAGAGGCAGATTAGGTGCCGCCCCAGCACGACATCTCACCAGGGCTGGGAAAGGAAGGAGTGGGGGAACACAAATGAGGGAGGGAATGATAAGATAAACAGTGGATGGTATAAAAGGGAAAGGGATAAAGAAAAGACAGGAAGAGATTAAAAAGAAAGGAAAGCAGTAGAAGAAAAGAAAGAATCGCGAGAGAGGAAGAGAAATGGGAGAAAACAGACACACATTGATAAAACAATTAGATAGATCATTCAATCAGAAATTCATGAAACTTAACAATTTTTAAGTGTGCGTGTGTACCTGAGGCTGCCGAGGAGGAGGTAGGAGTGTGTGTCATGGGTGTGCAGGTGGAGGGCGGTCACGTGCAGCATCCAGTCCGGGGAGGGCCTCGGGTGGTCCTGCAGCTCCAGGGCCACTAGGGGCACGCTGATCACAACCACTGATTTCACGTGGCGCACGGCTCACAGATCATCATAGCATTACAACAACAACAAAGTAAAGCATTACATACATTAGAAACATTTGATCATCATAACACCATTCAAGTATCAGTAAATCATAGCATTACAACAACAACAAAGTAAAGCATTACATACATTAGAAACATTTGATCATCATAACACCATTCAAGTATCAGTAACACCTAGAATTTAAAAATCATAGTATATATTTGCAGATTTCAAATACTACCCAAATACTGGCTCAGCATCTCTATTCTAGAAATGTATCTATTTCTTGCCCTATAAGACAATGCAGACACTACACCCGCCTCATCCCTCTAAGCCTATTATGCTCCGCGTGAAAGATTGGCTCCAGGAAAGTGATTTATAGGCGCCTGCAAGCCCAGTTTCATCAATCACCCTCCGCTGCTGGCAACTATAACCTCACTATCATACGTAAAGACACTCCCACAGAAAACTTAATCTATTAAATTTACTCTGCACATAAATGTCCACACTTACATCAGCCTCACACCCAGGTCGTTGGGACTAATCTTTTAGTAAAATTCACAAAAGTTATCGTCTTACAGGTTAACTATAGTCTTTCCAATGTATCAAGTCACTTCAGTCTCTAATTTCTACCCATTACCATTATAATTACATATATATAGTACATTCCTAGTCTCCCCCTATGGTGAGCGAACAATACCTCCCTCACAAGGGAGGGAGGGAACAAAACTACCACTAATTGAGAGGGTGGTTGGTGGATCATTTCAACAAGTGACTTTATAAAATGGAAAGACTAACTCCTTTAGGTTTAAAATATACTCTTCTTTAACCAAACTTTTTAACTCAAACAAACTGATTTATTACCCTTACACTATTAAGCTATTAATTAACTTTATACCACCTTAATAATTACTTTTAACTACACATAACTACCGTATCCTTTACTAGTTATAAGCCTTACAAATATAAACACAACTAACTTTCACCTTTAATAAATTTTTGAAATTACCCCTAACCATAGAATCATTTTTAGCCCCCGCGTACATATATCTTAATACCTTAACAATAATACTAATAATAATACTAACATTTAATACTAATAATTAACCAGTCATTTCAAAACTCAAATCACTGTCATCTGAATATTCACCCTAACTCCCTCCACCCTACCACCAGCCTTTCCCTCACGCTAGTCACACTCACCCTTGTTATAGCGGTGGGCTTGTTCCTTGAAGCTCTTAGTCAATTGTACTTGGCCGTGGTCTAAGGCAAGATAAGTAGCCCTTAGCAGGTCGCCGACGGTCCGCGGCTGGCCTCCCTGAAGAAGATAAAAGTAATTGAGGGACTTATAATTAAATGTGTGGAATAAGAAAAATTTAAGTAATCGTCCAGACCCAATTTAATTTTGCCTAATTATGTTGAAGGCACATTCAAAACACCTAATCCACCAAAAATAAATTGATTTCCAGGCCTTATTTCCGTAAAAACACGACTTTGGTAAAAAAGCGGCGCGAAAAAAATTCTTCCCTCCAAAAGGGCTACGCAGTTATTGATGACGCACAAAGGGACGTCCCAATGTCCAACAACACTCGTATGCCTCTGTGAGACCTGTCGGCAAATGTTATGATGCAGCATTGTACTTCGGTGTCAGGACCGTGAATCGTCGCTGTGATAGATTTTAGAGTACGATGGGTTAAATTGAGACCGAAACTAAATGACGCTGCTCGCGTATATGAGGAAAACGAACCAGATTGTGATGGGAGCCCAACCCTATATGTTTGAAGCAGAGTACGAGGTGGATGAACAGGTGTGAGCGTAGCCTGCTGAGGTTCAAAACATACTACACACACAAACAACTTCGAACAACACACACACAAAACACTACTACACAACACACAAAAACACTAATTACACACACATAAGCACTTACTACACACCACACACACAATCCTTACTACACACAACACACACAAAACACTACTACAAACACACACAAACCAATACTACACACCACACACCAAACACTATAAACACCACACACAAACCGACCACACAACACAAACACTACTACACACACACACACAACACTACTACACAAACACAAAACATACTAAGACACACAACACAACCACTTACGACACAAACACACACAAACACTACAAACACACACACTACTACAACACACATACACTACTACACACAACACACACGCACTACTAACACACAAACACACACACTACTACGCACACCACACAACACACACACACACAAAAACACTACTACGCACACACACAAACACAAACACTACTACACACACACTAAAAAATTATACACACACACACACACACACACTACTACACACACACACACACACACACAAACACTAGTACGCACACACCCAAACCACAAACAATACTACACACACACACAAAACACTACTAACCACACACACAAACACACACCACACACACCACAAAACCACTACTAATACCACACACACAACACACACACCACACACACACACACAACACACACAACACACACACCACACACACAAAACACAAAAGCGACAGTCTTGAAGCTGATCGAGGTCTCGATTATAGCCATGTTCAACAGGAGAGTCAGGACGGGAGACCTGGAGGCACATTCTGGTTTTTTCAATTTAGTAAGAGGAGACGTAGAAAGGGGGTGTGACGAGCTGAGAAGGGAGAGACAGTGGGAAGGTTCGAGGGGGAAGGAAGGGGAAGAAAGTTTAGGTCGCTGGCAAGATTAGCCGAGGAGGGGAGGTTGAGGAAGGGTGTGGGGATCGAGGAAGGGGTAGAGGTCGGAGTATAGGCTGGACGGCAAAGGGTTACTTATGGAGAGAAAGGGGGCAGCAGGAGGAGCAAATGAGGGAACGGGAGTAGTGGAGGAGAGGAACGGGGCAAGGAGGGTAGGAGAGGTTGTAGAGGAGGATCCGGAATATAGTGGGATTGGAAATAAGCTGGGAGGACGGGTGTAGGACGAAAAAGGCTAGGGCGGCGAGCTTCCTGGCGGGCTTCCATAAAGTGGAAGCCTTCTTAAATTGATGGATGCCACTTCTGATCGAAGTGGTAGACAGGGCAACCCTGTAGAAGTGACGTTGTGGGAACCACTACAGTTGCACAAGTGGAGAGTTGCAGGACACGTGGTGAACGAGCATGGCTAGTTGAGCACAAAATGGGCAGCGGGCAGAGGAATCGGCCAGTGGCTTGGCAGGGTGGCCAAAAACGCAGCAGGGCTGGCACTGGCGTGGAGTAGGGCGGTAAGGTTTAAACAGAGTAGTGGACCCCGGCAACATAAATGCTATCAGGAGATCTTGCCTTTTGAAAGTTGACTTTGACAATGAAGGTAGGAGGACTTACGGCGCCCCGGGGGGGGATGATTGTAGCAGTAAACTGCACGGCATCATAATCCGGGGTCAAAAAGGTCGAGGGAGGACATCCGCGCACATCATATAATAATATCAAGTATAGACGTCCAGCTCTGGCCGTTGCTTTTGGCTCAGTTCTTGCGGTGGAACGTGACAAGCGAGCAGTTCCGGGCCATTAACTCTTTAAAGTGAATTACTCTTAAGGGATCGATGAAGCGCTCCGGGCTAGGGATCGGGTCTTCGGAAGAGCGCCGCCGAGGAAAGGATGGCCAGCTCAGCGAGTTCCTTATAGTGGGTCACGGGGCTGCTTTGTCGAAGCAAAAGTTTCAAACTTGAATGAGATCGTCCCTCTTGGAGACCAGAAGTCTCCGGCAGATTTTCTTTGGTGGGAGGGGTTAATTGCGATGGTTGATGTAAGACCAGTAGCCTAAAGGGCGAGAGAAAAATGGTGATCGGGGACCAGAAGATGAGCCCCAAACAAGTAAAAAGACCTTCCAAGGACAGTTCGTGGACGTGATGACGGCAAGCAAGTGAAACGGGGGGGTCGGCCGATCTTCTTTGCAATTGTGCATGCACTTTGATGGCTCCAGGTTGGCACTGGTTGTGTCGAGCACATCGCCACGACTCTTTCCCTGGAACCCCAGTCTTCAAAAGCCTCGAACACAGCTGTAGCGGCGGCATCACCAGTTCCGGAGTGCAGTTTCGGGACTCCTAGGAGCTTCCACTCCTTTCTGGGGCCCGAGGATGGCGAGTCTTTCGGCGCGAGTGCCATCGTCTGAGGAAGACTTCCGCCCCAATGAACGGTAAGAGGGGTAAGGGGACTGAAAGTCTCTTTGATGTCCTTCCCCAAAAGGGGACCTGAAACTTCGCTCTTCCCTGTGGGAAGGGGACTCGGATCAGCA
Organism: Chionoecetes opilio; assembly: GCA_016584305.1. Classification (NCBI taxonomy): domain Eukaryota; kingdom Metazoa; phylum Arthropoda; class Malacostraca; order Decapoda; family Majidae; genus Chionoecetes; species Chionoecetes opilio. The sequence continues at coordinate 10,558 of JACEEZ010006680.1, forward strand.
AAAAGCTCTTGTGGACCCGTGCCCAAGCTATTCCCGTACCCGCCACAATCGAAGGCTTGGCGACTACGGGCCCCAAAGTTCGTAAGGGCTCCGACGAGTCAGGGGATAGGACGGACTTCGTGGCCCTGTCCTCAACCCGTTTGGGGAAAGCACCCCGGGTCGGAAGAAGAAGTCGATGTGTTGGCAGCGTTGGCTGGGATTTGATGATCGGGACGATGACGACTTCCACTCCACCATCTTTTCTCCTTTTGGCGTCTATTGAGGGTACTGAGAAGGGCTTTCACGTCGGCAAACGATTCTTTCAGCTTCTTGTCAGACCCCCCCACGAACCCCAGCCCCCCCTTCTCCCGCTGGAAAAAGGGGATTCCTTTCTTTTTAGGAATGGTCATCAAGTGAGGGCGTGGGAGTGGGCGTTTCCCAAAAGGTCTGGGAGACTTCTTGGAAGGTCTTCTGTTTTTCGGCGGCGTGGACTCCAGGGGTTATTCTTGCTTTCCCTCAGGATCTTCCACTCGTCAAAAAGTCAGTAATCTTCTCCTCACGCTAGTTTCTGCGATGGTGGGATCCTAGCTCGTGCCAAAGTCGAGGACCTCCTTGCACCCTCAGCTGCACTTGGCTGCACCGTCTTCTTCTTTCCTTGTTGCGTAGAAAAATGCGTAAAACTTCTCCACGGCTGGGAAGTTTTGCTCCTGTATGTAGGAACACTATGGCCAAGAAGCCAACTTCAGTTTGCTTTCCCTCGTGGTCAGGGCCCTGAGGGGCGAAAGAGGAATGTTTAAGATCGATCCGCCACCTCTAAATTAAAACGATTAGCCTGAAACTTTGCACACGACAGTTTCTAAGTACAAGGCAGATCCCACAGAAGTACGTGAAAAAATATGACTTTGAAAAATACCCCTATGCGCTATGGCACCCTATATATATATTATTCTATATATATATATATATATTATATATTATATATATTTATATATATAATATATTATATATATTTTATATATATATATAATATATATATATATATATATATAATATATACTATATAATATTTATATATTTATATATAATCTTTCTTTAAATTTTCTGAATTTCCCTTTCATCAAAATATGCCACATAAAAAAGAAACAAAAAGTTAACCCTGCTTTAAAAAAATTATATATAATAAAGCTAAAAATATTGCAATACCACCAACTGGCTGAAAAAATGTACAGAATAAAAGACCGTCGGTGGTTGTCGAGGAAAGGAAGGAACAGTAAGTCAGACAGTACATGGATCTTACCTTGTGTCAATTGCTTTTAACGAAGCGAAAAGCCATTCTATCTTAAGGCTCATCTTAAAATTATGCCAGTTAACCTAAAATATGGTTAACTATGATAAAAATACAGCTGAAATTTTAGAAGAACAGTAGTATCCTTTCCTGGAATCAAATATCAGTCAGTAAGCAGCAAGGGGTCAGGATTTTTCACTAGTTAAAAAAAACAGGATAGTGGCAATCCTTTTTTCGTGTATGATGAGCCCTTTGGGTTTTTTGAGGGGAAATATGATCAACTTTCACTGAAGATTTATACTCGTGATATAAAAAAGCTTGAAACTGCAGATAATGAGTATGATTAGAATGAAATACAATAATTGCAACCTGTCCTCATCTATTCAAATCTTTGTGCACTGCCTCGATTGTACACACGGTAAGGGTTAGTAGTGGTATATAGTAGTAGTGGTAGAAAGTCTTGGTAGTAGTAGTAGTAGAGTAGTAGAAGTTTAGTAGTTAAAATATGATATTAAATGTTCAGGTAGCCTTCCACACAAAGATTAATTATGTATCATTGCTTTGATTAAGAGTGCCCTTTTTAGTGGTAGATATATTAACTGAGATGGGTGTTGTGTGGGTGTGGTTTGTTGTGTGGGTGTGTGTGTGTGGGGTGTTTGTGTGTGGTGTGTTGTGTGTGTTGTTTTGGTGTGTTGTGTGGTGTGTGTGTGGGGTGTGTGGGGTTTTTGGGGCGCCTGGGTGCGTTGCGTGCGTGCGGGCGGTGTGTGTTGTGTGTAATCCTGAGACGTTTCCATGTCCACTTGGATGGGACTCTTTCAACGCCTAGTGGCGTGGTTGTGCTCTCCATGTGGAGCAGGTGGTGGTGGGAGGGCCGCTGGGGGGGCAAGGGCGGCTCCCCCTCTTCGGCTGGGGACGCCAGACTCCAGCCTCGGCACACGGCGGGGGTCTCACGGTGGCCAGGACCCCCACGCCAGTGATGGCTGGCGCTTCTTTTACATCCCAATACCATTTTAAAATTCGACAATCAATCACAAACCAGCTCCGACAGCGAGCAAGATGTTTGGGTTCTCCATCATCTTGGGACCCTTGAGCATGGAGTTGGTGAGCTAGAAATCGCACTTATCATTTTTTTATATCAACACATAACCTGATACAATCACCCCCAAACTCCAAGCTCTTTAAAAAAAGACCCTTTTATTCGTGGGTATGGTCGCGGTAAACGCTCTTGAAAGTTATAGATTTGAAATAGAGTTCCTCCAGAGCAATTTCTCTAAGATGAAGCAAACCCTAAAGGGTTTCTTGGCGACACTTAGCAAACAAGAAAGCCATGAGTGGCCGGGAAGACCATGAGCAGCGCCCGTACGCCCGCCATGCCTCCTGCCCGGGCCCAACGAGACGGACACAGCCGCGGCAAGGTGCTGAGTCTATGAAGTCCACGCCACAAGAAGGGTGTCCGACAGGAAGACAATAACAACGGCGCTTCGGGATGCGTTACAGCCTCATCGGGACAAATTTCCTGAAGCCTGAACGCCAAACGCCCGAAAAACGCTCCTCGAAGAGTGGGGGAGGGGAGTAAGGAGGTTTCCAAAACCCTCGCTGGCGGCGGACAATCTTTCTTGGAGACACTTATTTCACGTGTGAAAAGTGTGGCAACCATCTGCGGCAGGCGGTGGAGCCGAACAACTTCATTATGTCCCGCGATGAGGCCGTGAATTGGTTTGAGGATTGCTAAACTTCCTCGCCTTCACATGACGATCGGCCGCTGAAAAACGAGGGGCTTATCCACGAGCATCAGAAGATTTTAAGGCAGGAGCAGCCTCCTGCCAGCGTGGCCAAGGCGGTGAGCGCCGAGGACATGATGCAGAGCGAGACATACTGCCGCCTCTCAGCACGGGGTGCACCCCGGGCCGCCCCCCACCTTGGGGCAGCGAGGTGCAGCCACTCGCCCGCCGCTACACCGCCGCCCTGCAGGTGTTTGAGTCTCGGCTCACACGTAACGTTAATGCGCGCAATAAGGAAGCTACGAAGCGGGATGAACAAGGGCAGGACTCAGAGGAGAATCTAGATGAGAGTGAGGAGAACATTAAAAAAGAAGAGCGCCAATGGGCAGATAAGATTTCGGCGCCTCGGCTGAAGGTGCGCGATATTGTGCTGGGTGGCTACTTTTATGCCCAATGTAACCCTGCAACGTAAAAACGTGTTCGTGGAAAGCCAAGTGTTTGAGAGCTGTGGCTGGTTCACCCAAGACTGCGGCTCATGTTTTTCCCGATCTGCCTCGAGGGCATGCCCACCATCACCTACCTAGAGGGCCCCATCCCGCGCCTCTTCCCTCACCTCAACGATGCCCAGACGGATGTCCTCAAGGCAACAGCTCTTGACTGGATCTATACAGTCGCACGCTCACAACCCACAATACCTTGTAAACGTTCACTGATCTGTTGCGCCTTGATCGCCATGGCTGCCGAAATAGGCCGCGGCATTACTGAAGAGGATGTTTCCCTTTCTTGCAAGACTTTGATCGCAATCACAAGAAAAAGGCAAGATAGGTTGTAACTTTTGGGCAGGTAGCTGAAGAGGTTCTGCAGCGCGTGCCACAGCCCTTGCAGCCCAAAATGGAGCAATGGTTGGACGAGGAAGGCATAGCGAGGGAATGGTCGGAAAGAAAAGAGAAAGTAAGCTCTGGACGCCATCGTGAAGGTGACGTGAGGAAAGCAGGCAAGAGGAAAGCTTTAGGGTGAGGAGGAGCCCGTGACCAAGAGGTTGAAGAAGAAAAAACGATTAATGAAGGATAAACTTTGCATTTAGAGAAAGAACGAGGACAATGACGAGTTCAAAAGAGAAGTAAGAAGACAAGAAAGAGCGAGGGCAGGGGCCGGGCAGCCTCCTGGATGGGTACTACGAGGTCCCAGCAGGGCGGGGATGGAAATGAGGGAGGTTGTAGAGAAGCTGTAACCAGGCACACAGACGGACCAGTGGTGTTGAGATTTTCAAATGCGGTAATCACAACAAACACTGAAGAGGAAAAATATGAATCTCCGTATACCTTTACTTGTCTTGAAGATAATTTACTCATTAACAGAAGAGGTTTCCTCGTCGGTCCTATGGTGCCCGCCTCAGCCTCCCCCAAAACCCCCCCTACTGTTGTTTCATTCACTACTGTCTTTTCAATTTTGAATTAATGTTTTCTATAAACATAAAAAAAAAACATATACTTTTTATAAATTTCATCTTGTATCTTTCTTCAAATTACCAAAAACTCCTTTATAAAAAAAAAAATGTCTAAATCTTTCTGAATCAAACTCCTCTCGTGACTTCTGGCATTTATCCCAAAAAAATCTTAGCATTTTTTCTTCTTCATCTTTCCCTCCTATGCTTCACCCAGATGCTCCACAGCTGTCTCATCTATTTATAAAGCTGAACTCTTTGCTCAAACCTTTGCTAAAAATTCCACTCTGGTTGATAAAGGGCTTGTTCCTCCTTCTCCTCCATCCTGACTATATGTTCCCTTTTATTATGATCCTTCGTAATGATGTTTTCTTCGCCCCTTTCTGGCCTAGATCTCGGAAGGTTACGGTCCGACGGAGTCCCCCCCTATTGCTCTCAAAAAAAATGTGCTTCTGTGCTTGCACCCTGCCTGGTCAGATTTTCCGCCTTTTTTATCTACTTCCACCTTTCATTTTTGCTGAAAGTTTGCTGACCTTCAATCTGTTCCTAAGAAGGGTGACCGTTTTAATCCTTCAAACTACCGTCCTATAGCTTTGACTTCCTGCCTTTCTAAAGCTTTTGAATTTCTACTTAATAAGAAGATTCTCAAGCATCTATTTGCTCACAATCTTCAATCTGATCGTTAGTACGGTTTCCATAAAGGGCGAAAATTTCTGGCGAAACTTTAGCTTTCCTAACTGAATTTTGGTCATCCTCCTTTAGGGGTTTCGGTGAAACTTTTGCTGTTGCCCTTGACATATCAAAAGCTTTTGATAGAGTCTGGCACAAATCTTTAATTTCCAAACTACCCTCATTCGGTTTCTATCCTTCTCTCTGTTCCTTCATTTTAAGTTTCCTTTCAAACCGTTCTATTGCAGCTACTGTAGACGGACATTGTTCTTCTCCTAAATCTATCAACAGTGGTGTTCCTCAGGGCTCTGTCCTATCACCCACTCTCTTTCTATTATTCATTAATGATCTTCTAAGTCTAAAATCAAAGCCCTATCACTCCTACGCTGATGATTCTACCCTGCATTTTCAACGTCTTTATTTCCAGATCAAAGCGAGTCAGCTTTTCCCGGCATGTAATGCGTCTTGGAGGATGAAGTCTTGGGAGTTGCCACTGTGTCTCGGTCCAGGATAGCGCCCGTCATTTGCGCCGCGTCGCCCCAAAACATTGCTGGGGAAAACAACGTCTTCCATATCGGACATGAACAGTCGGATAAGATTCTCACCAAGACTTTGTTCGGTATGGAAAACATCTCGGTGATCATTATAATATATATATATATATATATATATATATATATATATATATTTATATATATATATATATATATATATATATATGTATATATATATATAATATATATATATATATATATATAAAATATATAGGGATACACAATAACGGGAGGACAGGTACATTTATACCTTGTTTGTAAGATGGCCTATTCCGTCACTTACATAAAATTATCTGCCTTGGGTTCGTAATTCAACAACATCGCCACGCTCATATCAGCAACATAACAACAACTGGCAACCTGTCACTCATATTATTTACCTTTTACAAGACATTTCACGATGGTCAAACACTTGTGGCAAAATCACTACAATTAAAGGATGGTTCAGGGAGGTCACTGCCTTCACAAGTCACAGCCTGTCATCACTCCAGCACACAAGCTACAAGTGAGATCCATCCTTCTGTTTTATTTATGACATGAAACTTCAGTCTGCAAGTGCGTCTATATGGCCCTGAAACAATACCACGTTTATAGAAAACTATTACATGGCCGTTTATTTTCAAGTGTCGCACTTGATCTTACGTAGTTTGCGGGAGAGAAAGAAAGAGAGAGGAGGAGAGAGAGAGGAGGAGAGAAGAGAGAGAGAGAGGGGAGAGAGAGAGAGAGAGAGAGAGAGAGAAGAGAGAGAGAGAGAGAGAGAGAGAGAGAGAGAGGGGAGAGAGAGGAGAGAGAGAGAGAGAGAGGAGAGAGAGACGAGAGAGAGAGAGAGAGAGAGAGAGAAAAGAGATATGAAAAAATTCTCGCCGGCAATAAATAACAGAATACTGCATTGATTTTGGTCAACAGTTATTCACCGTGAAATCCCCTAAACAAGTAAGAGTGAAGGAGGCATTATAACGTGCAGGTGCCGTCCCACAGACCCCGCCCTTTGTAGCAGTGGCAGACAGACGAAGACCCAGGTGTAGGTAGGAGAGAGGTGAGAGGAGGGAGTGTGCTGTCTAATACTTCTTAACTCCTCATCTCCAAACAAAGAGGGAGAGAGAGAGAGACAAAAAAAAAGAGAGAGAGAAAGAGAGAGAGAGCGAGAGAGAGAGAGAGAGAGAGAGAGAGAGAGAGAGAGAGAGAGAGAGAGAGAGAGAGAGAGAGAGAGAGAGAGAGAGAGAGAGAGAGAAGATAAGATACTTTGATCCTATCTAGACACTTTGCAAGTACCAACTACAAGGTTATTGACTATACCAAGCGCCACCACGAACTTGGTGGACTCGAACCGCTGACAGAATGCGCAGGGACGCTACACCGCAAGACAAAAAGCTCTACCAATCGAGCCACCCTGACGGGGTAGAGAGAGGAGAGAGAGAGAGAGGAGAGAGAGAGAGAGAGAGAGAGAGGAGAGAGAGAGAGAGAGAGAGAGAGAGAAGAGAAGGAAGAGAGGGGAAAGAAAAGACAAGAGGAAAGGGGGTGAGGGAGGAAAGGGAAGAAAATTAAGGGAGGAGAGAAAAAAAAGAAAAGGGAGCAATATAAAAGGGGTAAAGTAAGGGGTGAACTATCATGGAGGATGAAGGGGCATTTTAATGAGGGCGGAAAAATTGTGGGACGATATTCAACAGGAATTAAACAAGGGAATTATGAGGTAAAATGGGGTAATTTTTATAGGCCGGAAATTTGGTGACGAAACAAAGCAAAAAAACCACGCAGGAAAAAATGGAAAAACAAACACCGCACGACACACCACCACACACAACACACACCCGCACGCCGCACAACCACACACAAACGCGCGCGCACACACACACACACACCCCACCACACACATACACACAAAACACACACACACACACCACACACTCGGGGACCTTAACAAAAAACTTACGCCCCCACACAAAAACCCAAACAAACCCAAATAACCAAAACAAACCACACCCCACACAACCCTCCCCTTTAAAGGAAACTTAACAAAATCTTTCAAGCCCGGCCTTCTTTTATTTAACCCAAACAAACCAAAACCAAAAACAACTTTGATCCATTTCCCCCACAAGGCCCCCTTCAAACTATAATAACTAATCTGCTCCCGCATCCAGTTAAAACTTATTTTAAAAAACCCAAAAAACCCCCAAAAAAACACACCTGAAAAAACTTTCCCAAAAGGGGGCCGCGGCAATTATTTTTTTTTTTTTCCCCTTTTTTTTTTTTTTTATTATTTTAAGGGTGTTTTTTGGGGGGGGTTTTTTGGGGGGGGGTTTTTTTGGTTTTTGGGTTTTTTTTTGGG
>JACEEZ010006681.1:0-27500 GCA_016584305.1 Chionoecetes opilio
GAGACTATGAGGAAAAAAAAAATTCCCCCGTCTTATCAGTGTAAGAAGTTTCATGTACTGTGGTGGGCCCTGTGCTATTTCCTCTGTTCATTGTATCAGTCTTGCCTGCACAACAGGGACCCCACTGGAAATAAGTTGGACACTTTTATGGTTATCCTGTGAGAGCTCGCCATACTTCACGTTATGTAATGCAATGTGCCTGTATGATCTAAATTGTGGCAAACCTTACTAAATAAGTCATCAATTAATCAAATCTACATAGGCAATATGTAAACCATCTGTAGGATCTTCTATATGCTTATTTGAAGACGCTTGTCATTAATCGGACGCGATCCTGACCATCAAGGACGCACTTCCTTCTACATGCATGGAGATTCTTGTCTTTCAGGACCCAGAAGGAGCAATGGCTTTATATGCTCTGTAACTCTTTGTGTTCTATGTCTTACACAAATTTTTCCTTCGTCCTAGCCATGTCATCTCTCTCTCTCTCTCCTCTTCTCTCTCTCTCTCACTCTCCCTCTCTCTCTCTCTCTCTGCTATATGCCATACATTTATAAGCGCAGGTGTTAAGAGAGAGGTGTGGCAAGAGAGAGGGGGGGGGGCAGGTGTCCACAGGTGTAAGTCAAGAGGTCCTTACTAAACTTTGTCGGCCAGATTAATTGCACACGTCTTTTTACATCATTGTGTTGCGTGTCTGTGTGTGTGTGTTGTGTGCGTGGGGTGTGCGGTGTGTTTGGTGTTGGGGTAATGTGTGTGTAAATTTGTGTGTGTGTGTGTGTGTGTGTGTGTTGTGTAGTTGTTGTGTATGTGTGTGTGTGTGTTTGTGTTTATGTGTGTGTGTGTGTGTATTTGTATGTGTGTGTATGTTGTATTGTGTGTATGTGTGTTGTGTATGTGTGTTTGTGTTGTGTGTGGTGTGTAAATGTGTGCGTGGTAATGTGTGTGTTGATGTGTGTGTATGTGTTGTTTATGTGTTTGTGTATGTGTGTGTGTATGTGTGTGTTGTATGTGTGTGTGTATGTGTGTGTGTATGTGTGTGTGTATGTGTGTATGTGTGTGGTGTGTGGTGTGTGTGTGTTGTGTATGTGTGTAATGTGAGACAGAGAGTTCTTGTACTTCATAGTTTTCGCGCAGCGGCGATCACTCATACTTTGTGCAGTGAATGAAAAATTAATAAACAAACATATTAATCCACTCATGAAACGCACAGACAGAAGCAGCACAACCGCGAGTGAAAAAGCAGCAGTCATTTCTGGGCAGCAATGTGAAGGTAAACGATAATGAAAATATCAACAAAACGATAAAAAATTATAAAATATAGGACGGAAATGTATCTAAAATAAAAGTCGCTACAATAGATATATAACAAAAGCAAAGACAGATTTGAAAGCTCTAAGTCCCTATTAAATACACATGATACTCAACCGATACTTTATTTATCTTCGACGCATATATCGACTCTTTTTCAAGCATTGACGGAACGAAGCGTCACTCTACACTTTCATCTTATCGACTAAGTAGGAATCAGAAACATATTATTGAGTGCTAACTATTTATGTCCCCTGTATTAATAGCAGTAGCTGTAATGTATTAATAGTAGTAATTGTTACGTAGTAGTAGCGATGAATTCTTAGTAGTAGTAGTAGTAGTAGTAGTGTAGTAGTAGTTGATATTGTTTACAGTGGGGGTGGTCGTGGGTGATAGTAGTTGTTATTACCTCCGCCAACGAAGTTTGGAGGGTTTTGTTTTCACCCGATCTTGTCTGTCTGTCTGTCTGTCTGTAGGGTACAGGATTTCTCGAAAATTACGAATAGATTTGGACCAAACTCCGTATAACAGTCTATTTGTATAAGAATAATTGATTAAATTTTGGAAGAATCTATTGACAACTGTTGCCATGACAACCATTGATGAAATTATTCGACCGGAGTATGCGCTTGCATACTGAGTTGCATAATATATATAGTTTCTTTACTTTTTTATTCGGCGGAGGTATGCGCTCTACTGAGTGCCCCCCCCCCCCTAGTATTGTTACTGTGTTGTGTGTGGGGGTTGTGGTGTGGTGTGTTTACAGTAAGCTTGAAGCCCACGAGTTCTTGGTCACATAAGTTATATATACCTTCTGGCCACCTGACCCTACATCCTCCGACCTCCTTCTCCTCCCTCCTCTTCCTCTTCTTCCTCCTCCTCCTCCTCCTCTTCTTCCCTTCCTCTTTACATGCAGCAGAGGCTTGTGGGCTCTAAAGTGGCGAACCCTCCCATGATACGACTAACTAGCGCAACATCTTAAAACCTCACTTCCCCCCCTTTCTCGTCTCTCTCTCCTCTCTCTCTTCTCTCTCTCTCTCTCTAGCTCTCTCCATTATCTTAATTTATGCTGGTGATGCAAGTCATGTGAAATTGGTTGTCATGAAGGAAGTAGGCAGGATTTTCTGAGCGAGTAAGACTTTGAAGACGCTAATCACACGAAAGAAAAGTCAGGCAGACACACAAAAAACAGACATATATACATACATACACACACAAAACACACCACACACACACGACACACACACACACACACACACACACATGCAAAGCACACACCTCCAACTCCCACACACACACACCACACCCACACACACACACACACATAACACAACACCACACACACACACACACACACAAACTTAAGTTGTATGGGTAAGTATTGACTTCTATATGATGATACCTTACTGCATATTGTGATGAAAAAATTGAATCAAATGAAACTCAAACATGGGTTTAGGAACGGCTATTCTACTGTAGATCTGTTTTGTGTTGAATGTATTATTGATTCTTTTAGATGGTAAAAGAAATTGGTTTTGCTTGTTTATTGATTATAGAAAGGCTTTTGACATGGTTTGGAGAGATGGGTTGTGGTACAAACTTATTAAAAAATGGGATTACTGGTAAGTTTATACTTTGGTTAAGATATGTATAATAATATCAAATCATGTGTTGTTGTTAATGAAAAAGTCTCAGATTTTGTTGTAAGGTCAAAAGGGGTGAGCAAGTGAAGATCCTTCTCCCCTTCTCACTATTGCCGATGTATATAAATGATCTTGATGAGTACTTAAATCGTGAAACTGTACACACTTACCTTTAAAATGATGACTGTTTCGATCTTTATCTGGAGATGCTTTTTACCCTGTATGCTGATGACACTGTTATTATGGGGAGAGTGAGGAGGGATAACAATGCACTTAAGTCAATGGAAAATATTGTTAATCAGTGGAAAATGGAATTAACACTAGTAAGACAAAAGTAGTGGTATTTGGATGGAAGATCCCAGACTGAAGGCTATGCACTTAAATTTCGTCCAGTGAACATGTGGACACTGTAGGAGAATCTAAGTACCTTGGAGTGTTATTGACAAAGCAATGGGAGATTTAGAAAATGTCAACAGGAATGCACTGAATCAGCTACAAGAGCTATGTACAGCCTTATTGGAAAGTGTAGTAATGTTGATCTTTCTTGTAGATCTTCAAGGAGTTGTTTAGAAGTACAGTATTACCTCGTACTGTTATATGCTGTGAGGTGTGGGGACATACTGTAAATAGGGAAGTAGAAATTTACTATGAAGTTTCTCAAAACATGCTTGTGTGCAGAGAATACATGTAATGATATTGTTTGATGGGGAACTTGGGGGCATATCGCATGCTTAATTGATGTACGAAGTTAGAATGTAAATTACTGGATAACTAATCCACCGGAAACCTGAAGTCTTCTTATGTATTATCAGTGTTTGCTGCACCTGGACGCTGTTGGACGGTAGCACATCACCTTGGCTAAGGAGAAATCAGATCAGTTTAAATACTGGGGCTTGTCAGGGTTTTGTTGAACCAGGAAGTGACTAACCCGTAAGGGTTGGAATACTGTGAAACAAAGGCTTAAAGATCATGGAATTACTCTTTGGTATAAAATCTTATGACAAAGTCTGTTTTTGTAGTAGACTATGTCTCTTTAAGTGTACTAGTTTGGCAGAGAGGATTATTTAACTAAATTGAAGCCAAATCCGATTGTTTTTGGCTAACTAAGGACAAACAATAATAGGCTGCCAGTAACAGGCAGGAATATATCAAAAGTGTGCCCGAGAGGACAGATTTGTGGATAGATGTGATGGGCAGCACAGGGATGAATACCATGTTGCCTTAGAGTGTAATATCGCAATAAGCTCAGCGCTGGCATAACTATATCCCGAGTTTTCTGGAACTGACAAGCCGAGAAAAATGTATTACATTAATAGGCAGAATTAATAACTGTTAAACCACATTAAGATTAATGGTAGTATGTTTCCTGGATTACTATTTAAATGTTCAGATGAAAATCGTCTGTCTGGTATCTTTAAACGATGTATTATTTGTTATGATATGGATAATGACTTTGTTTGAGCAATTAGAGGCTGTGCTCCTACTCTGGTGAGTCTGAGCATAACCTTATTCAATTAAAAAAATTCAAATTCATTCACACACACACCACACCACACTACGACACCACACCTACCCCACCCCCACAGCCACCACCACAACACCACACACCACACACACACCCACCACCCACAACACTAAAACAACAGTGAATAACGTAAAATACAACACTAGAACTGATACACGTTTATTTCTCTTTAACAATATACGTTTCACATGTCCTTCTAGAAATGCAATGTAAAATGCGATGCTGGAGTACACCAGTAATTTGTTGCCTGTGATCCTACACTAATTCTACTCGTTTCCTTTAAATTCGTGGATATACGGGCAATCATCCAAGCTGACAAATCAGACAATACACATGATCGTGTGCAGAACTACAACAACCAACACAAAACAACAAACCAAAGCAACCAAAAATAACACACACAAGACAAAATAAACAACAAAGTATGAAAGACAGAACAAAACAAGGATAACGCACGCAGCAAAGATGACAAGCCTATACACGGCAACAAAACACAAAACCCACCAAACAACCACAAAAAAAAAAAAAAGAAAAAAAGAAAGAAAAATTGAGAGGAGAAAGTAATCGGATAGCGGATGATTACTCTAGGGCATGGGATGGACATGGTGAAGAAGAAGAGAGGGGAGGTAGAGTTCTGAAAAGGGAGGACTGGGGAGAGGATGGGGGGTTGCGAGTAACGTGGTGGTGGGGTGGCCTGTGGGGTGAGGTGAACGGAGAGGGGCAGTGTAGTTGTGCGGGGGAATGTGGACGGAAAGAGGAAAGGGATTAGGGGCTACGAAGAGACGAGGAACGGGGGAGAGCGAAGGCTAGCGCAAGCTGGGTGATGATGAAGATGATAACGGTTGGGGGTCTTAGCGGTGGGAGGAAAGGAGCCGGTGTTGGAGCGGAGAAGGGGTATAGGCGAAGAGGGAACTAGCACTGAGGCAGCGCATGATGTTGAGAAGGGGAGAGGGCGTCGAAGAGGAGGGGTCGATGGGCAGGGGGGGAGAGGAGAGAGGTGGGGGACTGAGAGGAAGATGGGAGGGGCGGTGGGGGGGGACGAGGAAGTAGCAGATCGAGGTGCAGAGAGAAGCGGGGGGTATAGGGAGCAAAGGGGAGCGAGACAGAAAAGAGAGGATGAGGGCGTGAGGAAGAAGGGGAGGGTAAAGTAGCCGAGAAAGTGGAGTGATTGCTCGCAGCAAAGCTGGTTTCGGAAGCCTAACTAATGTTGTTACTCGGGGAAGAGCTAAGGGGAGGACGGAGGTAAGAGGACAGAGTATGGAGTCATACAGGCGGGTAGAGATGGACCGAAGGGAGAGCGACGGAGGAGGCAAGTGCGTGGTAGTGAGGGCGATAATTCGTTCGGAAGATTCGGGAGCCGACCTGGGCAGTTCAGTGAGAAAACAAACTAGATTGGCGAGGGAGGGGGATATCGGTGAGGAGCGAGTGCTGGCGTTGTAGGAGAATAAAACACGGAGTGATGAGGTGGTTGAGAGATGGTGTAATATGGGCGAGGAGATAATAGGGACGAGGGAGTGAGTGTAGGCTCGGGCATCTTGTATAGAGAGACCGCGCTCAGAGCTAATATCACGCGATGAGTAGAAGGAGGAGCACGAATGTGTTAGGAGAGCGAAGAGCAGGGGAGAAGTGGGAAGCTTGGCAGTAAGTAGAGATCTAAGGGGGGGTTTTGATCGCTTCGGACAAGGGGGGGCTATTTCTGAAAGTGGCGATGTGCGCCAGTCATTAGATGTGAGAGACACAGGATTAAAATAGAAAGGCCATGGGAGGATAATTCGACACACTCCTCCTGCGCGGGGTTGCGTGAGCGGGTCTCCCTACATCCATACGGTATCTGGTCTTCCTCATAGTAGATAGAGATAGACTGAGAGATAACTTGGAGGAGAGAGAGTTAGGAATGGGGGGTAGTTGATGAGAACGCAATGAGAGGACTGAGGGGGACGAAGGATTAGTCCATCCTCCCTACACTCAGGCTACCCTCAGACTGCCACCTGACGATGCTGTGCGGCCTGTCATCCTTCGTCTCCTCCGTCCTCACTCCATCCGTCACGTCCTGCCGTTTCTCTCGTCCTTCACTCGCTCCTCCTCGGCTCTCCTTCCTCCTCCTCTCCTCCTCCTCCTTGCTTTAGAAGTCCCCTGAAGACGTTTTTCCTTCACCTTACCGAGGGTACCCTTTATAGAATTTCCTCGATGAGTGGGGTCCTCTCTCTCTCTCTCTCTGCTCTCGTGGGGTGTATAAAATCGATTCTCTCGTCTCATCTCGCTCATCTCAGATAGTTTGGGTCCAGGTCCATCCTCATCATCGATCTCTCTCAGTTTGGGCGTCTCTCTCATCTCTTCTCGTCTCTCTCGTCTCTCTCTTCTGTTCTGTCACTCGGTCTCTCATCATCGTCCCTCTCTCTCTCATCTCTCTCTCTCTCTCCGGTCTCGATCTCGTCGTCTCTCTCTCTCTCTCTCATTCTCTCTCTCTCTCATAAGCTGTGTGATGGGGTGTTCGAGGTGGCGTCAGTAAAGTTAAACTGTTGGATTATCCTGATTGCATCATTATTTGTTGACTGATTGTTTTTGTTTTTATTTTTTACATCCTTTCCCTGTAGGTAACTTCTCTCTTTTTTCAATTTGATAATCTTTGTTTTCTCACTTAGATTCATATATCATCTCGTTGTGCTTTTAAGCTTAGTTGTGTTTGCTATTTACCTATTTTTCATTTGTTCTTTTTTTCTAAGTTGCACAGTAAAATGAAACTTAATTGATATCGTATTTAATGGTACATTTGCTGCCTCTATACTTATTATGCATAATTTGCTCTATGACATTTTCCTTTTCATTATTTTTCTACTATTTGTATTAAATGTAAAATATTTTAAACTTACCTGCTATTAATCCTATTTTTTTTATATTCAGTTTTATCTTTATTACATATGTTATTCAGATTTCTCCTGTTGAACTTTCCTTACAATCTGTTAAAAGTTCCAATTTCCACCTCAATACGAACACACAGAATCAAGTCTTCCCTTTTTTACTATCCTACATCCCCATTACTTCTCTCTCTGGTCGTTGCCACTTTTCCACAAGGCTTCAACACCTCTTCATCTCTCACTAAAAAGTGTAGGGCTTTTGTCTCTCTCCCAGTATGTCTGAACTTCTCCTTTCTTTCCTACATACTTATTTCATTTTTCCTCCTTCCAACAGTTTAAGGGCAGAGCGGTTTTTAGCCTGGTGGGTGGCGTATGAAATTACTCAGGGGGCCGTGAGCCGAAAAGAAAAAGGAAACTGTCAAGTTCATTTTATAACGTGATCTACTAAACCTGCTGGGTACGATGCAAGGTGTTTTATGAATAGGATGTGGCACAATATAGTGCTAACAAAGGATTTTTTTCAGTTTTTCTTTCTGATCGATTATTTTTGAAATATCCTTGGTTGAATGAAGTAAGGGAGGAGACATGGAGGCAAGGACTTACTACTAAATGGGGCGTGGTGTGAAAAAGTAAAGGCACAGCGTGCTCTCAGGTGGCCCGTGTGTAGCTCCCTGTGTATTTCTCTCAGAAGAGGGTAAAAGCCGGGGAAAGTCAGGGGACCATGTGAGTCTATGGTATTCATCTTCTCTCCCATGAAAGGTCTTTATACACCTTGCTTTATCGAACGTTCCCTTGCACCTCTCACATATAGCCCGGAACCCGCTCTCTTGTATCCGATCGTGTCATATTACATGGCACATCGTCTTGTTCTCTAAAAAGAAGCAAGAATGAGGTGAAGAAGGTGGAGGGGGAGGATGTGAAAGAAGAAGAGGATCTTACAGCCTCCCATTATGTCAGAAGTCCAAAAAGCTCCTGATCTCAGACTGCCGTTCCCCTCCTCATGGGACAAAGAGCCCCGTAGGGAAGAAGAGCGAACCGGTAAATCATAGAACCGTTTACCTGAAGCGCGCCTACCGACTAGAACCTTCCCCCGTCCTTTCTCGCCCTCGCCAGTACCTCACACTCGCCCTCACTCATCCCTCTCAGCCCACGCCTTTAAAACCAGGGGCAACACCATCTACGTTAGCCAATATGTACCCTTGGCTACTAATTCTACCCAGAAACCCGAGTTGAGCTCATCATCAGCATATGTCGACTCTTACCGAGGCAACAACTTACCATGATTATACATAGAAGACTTATGTGCCAAGAAGCTTTGAAAATCCTAAAATAGATCCCTGAGGTACCACCTGTAGATATAATTTTAAGAGAATAATTGAATTCAAAAAAAACTTTGTGACCTGTTACTAAGATAGCTGTTAAAAGTTGTGAGGCAACACCTCTTATCCCTATGTTTTCTAAATGTGTCGAGAGTAATCTGGTGATTTTTAATGAATCATAAAGGCTTTTGTAAATCTTAATATTCCTGCAAACATAATATTTACCCTTCTAAGTTTTGGTATATACGTCCTGACAAACTGTAAAATTGCTGTTTTCTGTAGAGCGGTTTGATCGGAAACGCCATGTTGAGAGTCAGATACTAAGCTGTTTCCACTCCAAGTAGTTAATGTAAGCGATTATAAATTGCCTTTTTCAAATATTTGCTAAAAGCAGGAAGGTTGAGATTGGACGATAGTTTTTTGATCGTCATTCTTTTCTGATTTATGTCATGGTATTTACCTTTTGGCCTTTTGTAATTGATCTGGAATGTACCAGTTTTTAAGGAAAGATTAATGATGTTGTGTCAATGGACTAGAATAGAAGAGTGCAGTGAGCTTTAAAGTTTAGGTGAAAATGTCGTCACAAGAAAACCATCTGCGTCAGACTTAATGGCTGTTAGGTACTTCTCAGTCCTCCGTTGCCTTTGACTGGAGTCAGATACTATAAAAGGCTGGAGGATGCATAAATATTGTCTTATGTGAGTAGTTATCTAATGTATTATTTGGTTTAGGAATCTCCGAATCGCAAGAAGCTGTCATTAAATTTATTCTGTCAGTGTTATTACCTGGAGGTTTTTTCAATTAAGTTATTTGATGTAGTTTGAACTCTGCCGAGAATTTTTATTAATAGACTTGCAGTGTGATTTGGGATTACCTTGATTTGCTTTAATTGTTCTTTATGATTGGTTTTTTCGCAGCGTCTTAAAACAGATGTTTAATTTATTTCTATAGATTCGATAGGTTTCTCGAAAGTGATTGCCATTTGTGAAGCTAATCTCTCTAACCTGTGATTTTCTTGATGCTTTTCCTCAAGGCAGGGAGTGTGTATGGTGTTTGAAATGACATTTATGTTTACGCGAATTTGCTTCATTGGGAAATGTTTTTCTGGAAATATTATTACAATATGGAAAAAAATATTATACGATGCAATTAGGAGACAGATTCTATAACAGTTTGACCAATCCAGCTGGGCAACTTCATTACTGAAGTCTTCAGGAGGGCAGCATTAGTTAGGCATCTTTTATGGATCGAGTCCGCACCCAGGGCGATCGCATCATTTATTTTTGTGTGTCACAGCCATTACTATCTTTCTCCTTCCATTTTGTTTTTATTAATTTTATTACTATAATCATTTATAGGGGAAGGTAGGTAATATGCCCCGGGCTAACCGCCCCCTCCCGCTCTGTTTTGTGCCTGTTTCTTAATTCTCCCTCTAATCAACTGATTTGGTCTACAGCCACCGGAATCCTCTGCGCTTCACAGAACTATAGTTTATTTGATCTAATATGGTCAAAATGTCCGTGGTCATTGTGTGTTTATCGTGAGGATGGTTTGTTTGTAGTGATACATTAATCTGTACACATGTTGAAACATTGATTGTACTCAATCATCATGCCATATAAAAGGGGAGGAAAGGTAGGGGCGTGCTCCTTAGTGCATTTTTACATAATAAATAAAATAGACTATAATGTCATCAACAAGGAGCACATTACTGCTGCAGACGCAGTTCTTGGTTTGCATCATTTCCGTAAGTTTTCCATTGTTTTTGGGATTAGCTAGGCATAGAATGATAATGTAGACGTTTGCTTTAGGGTTATGGATAGGTTAGCTTTAGGATGTCTTGATTGATATCGGCCTGTGGTTTTAACCCTGATGTGTGTTGATTGATAGACCGCATTGATTATATGCCCTGTAGTGGGGCAATGGCCTACCCACTGGGCGTTTTAATCCCGTATATTGGGCAGTGGACGCCAAGAGAATTTTGACTTTATTTTTCAAAGTCCGTTTCACAAAGTCAGAGGTATGATACGAGTGAAGTGTACTCACAGAGTTATACGTATATAGAGTGTATACTCTGTGGGTGTGCTAACACATCGTAGATTTGGTTATAATATGAAGTGTTCCCAGAAACTCTTATCGGAAAGATCCTACTGCAGGGAAGTATGGTAGGCTAGATCGATTAAATTCTTCCTTAGAGGGGGCATCTTACCCCTCACCTTCCCTAATTTATATTTGTATTATTTATATTATTATTATTATCATTATTATTATTATTAGTCGATTGACCATCGTATCATTATTATGATTATCATTTACTATACATAAATTCTTATAGTCGATTATCCATTATTATTTTTGTAGATGTCATTATCATTATTCGTCATGTGTGTGTGTGGCGTGCGTGCGTGCGTGCGTGCGTGCGGGCGTGCGTGCGTGCGTGCTGTGCGTGCGTGCGTGTGTGTGTGTGTGTGTGTGTGTGTGTGTGTGTGTGTGTGTGGTGTGTGGTGTGTGGTGTTGTGTGTGTAGTGTTCGCGCGTGCGTGCGCGCGTCGGGCCGTGTTGCTGGTTTATGACACTGCAGAGCGATAGCGATCACCACCACCACCGTCACAACACAATCCCATGAAAGTGATTAACAGGCATGACAAAGCCTAGTACAACACTAACTACATACAGCCGCTGTGCAATTACAGAGAACTAAACTTATAACGCATTCTGTTCATCAACGCGCACACACACAACACAGTCGCACGCCACACACACACAGCACCAGACAACGCAGACACAGACACAGACATACACACACGACACACACACCACAGCACAGACACAAGACACATCACGAGACACAAACAAGCACACCACACAGACACACAAACACACAAACACACACACACCACCTCCTCACAACACACACACACAAAGAACTACCCCCTTGCACCACCCGTCACTTTGTTGTCTTCAAACTCGCTGCCATTTTCCGCTCATTTCTCCCATTTAATTTTGATCACATATTCGTAATCAGGCTGACTATTCTTGATTCTGATGGTATAGAGCGGTACATAGCAATGCAAAAATATCTAGATAGTGAAAAACCTGCCGAGAACTTGAAGCATGTGTTTGGCGCTGACCCGTGAGTGACGGCATGCCACGCCCATATTAACTGCTGAATGTTTGGCGGGCACGCCGAACGTTAAATTTTGCCGTCGGCGATCGTGTCCACACTGCACTTTTGAGTGACGAACTGTTTCGCCGAAGCGACAACGGCAAGCGCCGACGGTGGTGAGTGGTAGTGTGGACGGGGCTTTAGAGAGGTACGTAATTGTGGACTATTGATAACAAAGTATGAACAAATATTCCCTCTTCCTCGAATGCTTCTGCGCCCGTATTTTACCTTCCTCCTCCTCTCCCCTCCTCTCTATCCTGCATCTTCCTCCTCCTCTTCCTGTCTTCCTTGTGCCCGGAGCTTCATGATGGATAGTTTTAAGACCCATGAGGAAGGAAAGAGGAGGAAGGAAAGATGTGAGGAGAGTTAGGAGGAGGATGAAGGAGGCGGAGGAGAAAGGAGGGAAGGAAGAGAAGGGGAGGAGTAGGAGGGAGGAAGGAGTGGAGGAGGAGGAGGAGGTGGAGAGGAGATATATGATAAGTAGGGATGAAAGGAAAAATTAATGAATAGAAAAAAGATAGGGAAGACAAAAAAGATGAAAAAAACGAAAGAAAAAGATGGAGGAGAGAGAGAGAGTAGAGAGAGAGAGAGAGAGAGAGGAGAGAGAGAGAGAGAGAGAGAGAGAGAGAGAGAGAGAGAGAGAGAGAGAGAGGAGAGGAGAGAGAGCAGAGAGCAGATCAAAAAGATGAAAGGTTCAGATAGGTGAGAAGGAAGAAGGGAAACATAGGTGAGACAAGAAGAATGAAGAACTAGTAAGGATAAATAAAGATGGAGGAGAGAGAGAGAGAGAGAGAGAGTGAGAGATAAAGAAAGGAAAGAGAAATAGATAAAGATAGAGAAGAGAAGAGGTAATAAAATAATAAATCGGAAAATTACGGAAAGAAGGAAGAAAGTAAGAGATGAAAGAGGTTATTAGACTGGAGGAAAGAAAATGGAAGGAAGAATAAAAGGAAGACGGGAAATAAAAAAATAAAAAAGGAGGAAAAAAAGGAAAAAGGAAGATAAATAACGTAAAAAAGGAAAGAAAAAAGGAAAAAAGGAAGAAAAAAAAGAGGAGGAAAACAAAAGAAGGAAAATAAATAACGTAAAAAAGGAGGAAAAAAGGAAGAAGGAAAACAAATAACAGTAAAAAAGAGGGAAAAAAGGAAGGAAGATAAACAACATAAAAAAAGGAGGAAAAAAAGGAAGAAGGAAAATAAATAACACAAAAAAGGAAGAAAAAAGGAAGAAGGAAAACAAATAACATAAAAACAGGAGGAAAAAAAGGAAGGAAAACAAATAACATAAAAATAGGAGGGAAAAAAGGAAAAAGGAAGATAAATAACATAAAAAAGGAGGGAAAAAAGGAAGAAGGAAAATAAATAACATAAAAAAAGGAGGGAAATAAAGGAAGAAGGAAAACAAATAACATAAAAAGGAAAACAAACGAAAAATGAAAATAAATAACATAAAAAAGGGAAAAAAAAGGAAAAAAGGAAGATAAATAACAAAAAAGGAGGAAAAAAAGGAAGAAGGAAAACAAATAACATAAAAAGGAGGAAAACAAAGGAAAAATGAAAATAAATAACATAAAAAAGAGGGAAAAAAGGAAGAAGGAAAATAAATAACATAAAAAAGGAGGAAAACAAAGGAAAAATGAAAATAAATAACATAAAAAAGAGGGAAAAAAGGAAGAAGGAAAATAAATAACATAAAAACAAGAGGAAAAAAAGGCAAAAATGAAAACAAATAACATAAAAAAGGAGGTTGCAAATGTTAGAGAGAAAAAATAGAATGAAAGTACAGAGGTAATGAAAGGGAAAATATAGAAACAGGTCTGAAAACAGGAAGTAGAGATAAGGAGAAGGAGAAGGTAAAGGAGAAGGAGGGAAGTAGGGAGGGAGATAAAGAAGGAAGGAAGGAAGATGGTTAAAAAGAGATAAAGGGGAAGGAGGGAAGAGGGAAAAGATAAAGATGGAAGGAAGAGGAGGAAGGAAAACAGGTTAAAAAAGAGAGAAAGAAGGAGGGAAGAAGGGAGGGAGAGAAGATAAAGAAGGAGGAAGGAGGGAGGAATGAAGGTTAAAAAAGAGAGAGAAAGGAGAAAAGAGGGAAGTAGGAAGGGAGATAAAGAAGGAGGGAAGATGAGGGAGGAAAGAAAGTTAAAAAAGAGAAAGAAGGAAGAAGGAAAGTAGGAAGAAGATAAAGAAGGAAAGTAGGAAGAAGATAAAGAAGGAGGAAGGAAAGAAGGCTAAAAAAGAAGGAGTAGAACGGTTCTCCAGTACTCTAACAAATTACTTCCATGAAATTGGGTCCTGCACTATCACTTAGCTTACCTGGTCACGTGTTACCTCGACTTAGAAGGGGAGGGGGGGAGGAGAGAGGGGGGAGATGGGGGCAAGGGGTGGGGGTGGGGGGGACTGGAGGAGGAAGGAGATTGGGGAAGGGGTGGGGGTGGGGGGGATTGAAGGAGGAAGGAGATGGGGGAAGGGGTGGGGGTGGGGGGGATTGAAGGAGGAAGGAGATGGGGGAAGGGGTGGGGGTGGGGGGATTGGGGGAGGAGGAAGGGGGGAGAAGGGAGGAGAGGGGAAAGCATGTGCACCTGTAATGTATCTAGGACAAGTGAAATGGCTACTTATATTTATTACTAATGGCTTGTTTTCTTTTACCTTGACTTAGTAGGGGGATAGGGGGAAGGAGGGAGGGAGAGGGGAGAAGGGGGGGACCATGTACACCTGTAATTTATATAGGACAGGTGAGGTGGCTATATATACGTATTTCTATTTCTAATGGTTTGTTTTCGTTTTCATATATTTATACTAGCTAGCTACTACGTTTTTTTGGGGTCCTAAATGTTTCTTATTTCTAGTGTTATTTTGGTTTTTATTTGGGTTTCACTCGTCTGCCAATTTTTGTAATGTCTTTTTTCTTTTCTACCGTAGATAACAGTAAAGTCGCCAGGACAACTTTTTTTTCTGTTTACAGACGTGTGGTGGCGTTAATAGTTACATTGCTACATCCATGATTTCAGGAAAGTTAGAAGGGGCTATCTGGAGAGTGTGTGTCATTTTGTGTCTTCATCTGTGTCATATTATGGCTATAAATGAACAAATGACAAAAATATCTACAAAGTGGCTACCAACAGTAGAGTCGCCATCTAGTATTTATTTACTGAGTGTCCTACCGCTGTCGTCGTCGCCCGAAAAAAAAATGCGTAGTGAAATTTGAAACCGTCTATACTTGCAGCTACAAAGCATAAAACAACGCTGAAACAGGGTAGATTACACAGTCATGATATAAACTACTGTGTATCATCTTCAGTGGCACATAAAAATCAGTAGTGATGCTATAATTCGTAATATTTAGCGGCTGGCGACATGACTGCAGGTGGCGACTTGACTGTTATCTACGGTAGTGGGGGTGGTCCGGTTCCGAGGCTACAGGTTGGAGTTGGGGGTTCCTGCTGAGCTCCCCGGCGGACACACTCGGATGGGGAAATAGGAAGATTAGAGTTAGACTATATGTATGCCCCTATGGTGTAGTGGTTAGCACGACTGCCTCTAAAGCAGTAGATCCGGGTTCGATTCCCGGTGGGGGTTATGTCCTTTTATGAACTTTTAATTACAATTGTATACCATATTATGTTGTATATTATTGTTAAATAGGGAGTCAATAATAAATAAATAGGGAGTTAAATAAGTCGATCGAAAGCATTGAATTACGAGAACCTGAAATAGAGGAGATTGCACTGGCTCTGTACTTCCGAGAGAGAGAGAGAGAGAGAGAGAGAGAGAGAGAGAGAGAGAGAGAGAGAGAGAGAGAGAGAGAGAGAGAGAGAGAGAGAGAGAGAGAGGACCTAAGTGATAATAAGGTATAAAGGTTAGTTAGGAAGAAAAGTTAAAGGGAAAAATACTCCCTCGCTCTTTTTTCTCTCTATTTTTGTCATCATCAGTTTCGCGTTACTTTATTATTATCTCTAATTTCTCACTTCTCCTTTTTTATTATTTAACTTTTCTCGTAATTTTTAATGAAGTACCTCCTCTCTCTCTCTCTCTCTCTCTCTCTCTCTCTCTCTCTCTCTCTCTCTCTCTCTCTCTCTCTCTCTCTCTCTCTCTCTCTCTCTCTCTCTCTCTCTCTCTCTCTCTCTCTCTCTCTTTCTCTGCCTGTCTGTCTCTTTCTCTTTCTCTGTCTGTCTGTCTCTCTTTTTTTCTTTCTCTCTCTCTCTCTCTCTCTCTCTCTCTCTCTCTCTCTCTCTCTCTCTCTCTCTCTCTCTCTCTCTCTCTCTCTCTCTCTCTCTCTCTCTCTCTCTCTCTTTATCTCTATTTAATTTTAGTTCGTGATATAGTTTTATTATTTAAGCTTAAAGTTTTATCCACTGAATTATTGTTTTGATTTATTTCAAGTATTCCTTTGACTAAATTTTTATTCTCACTTTTTAAGTTTCTGTTTATTGGTAAGTTCCATACAAGTTCAGTGTCAATTTTCTATGTTCTAAGTTCAGAAGTTCATTAGTTTAGAATTTTCGTTATAAAAGTCCAGTTTCTGGCCGCTAAGTTCTGTAAGGTCTGGGTTTTGTATGTATGTTCAATTCCTTTATGTTTAATTTTTACAGTTTCTTAGTTAAGTTTCCTAAGTAATTTGTGATGATATTAAAATTTTTATTATAATATTTTTTTACATTTCATATCTTTCATCTATTTTTTTCACAGATTTTTTTTCATAGGTTTAAAACTCTTGCTTCAACGATTTGGTTTTACAGAACTCTCTCTCTCTCTCTCTCTCTCTCTCTCTCTTTGGCAACACTGCGTCCTCTTTATTATGAGGAGAATCCAGTTAGTCAAAGTTAATCTTGTATCCTTTAGATGATCTCTCTCTCTCTCTCTCTCTCTCTCTCTCTCTCTCTCTCTCTCTCTCTCTCTCTCTCTCTCTCTCTCTCTCTCTCTCTCTCTCGGCTGATTCACTTCAGGCACATATCTGTGAGCTAAATGCGTCGTTTTCACACACACACACACACACACACACACACACACACACACACACACACACACACACACACACATACACTTACGTTAGAGAAGGAGAGAGAGAGAGAGAGAGAGAGAGAGAGAGAGAGAGAGAGAGAGAGAGAGAGAGAGAGAGAGAGAGAGAGAGAGAGAGAGAGATGAAAACAACAATAGCACAATAACATGTTTACCGTGCCTTCACGTAGCTAGTAATAAATCTCCAACCTTCCATCAGTGAAAGGTTTCCAGAGTCTTTTGAGCACCCCCCCCCCCACCCCTCTCTCCTCTCTCTCTCTCTCTCTCTCTCTCTCTCTCTCTCTCTCTCTCTCTCTCTCTCTCGGGACTGGCCAATCTCTCACTGACCTGATTGGATTTCTGATTGACCTTACCTTCATCGAGTAAGAAGCTTGTACACGAAGACCTTTCTATCCTCAACGAGAACAAAATCAAGTAAGTAAATTCTTCAGTCCAGTCTTCCGCCATTCCTCTGTTATTTTCTTTCCCTTTTTTCCCCTCCATTATTTTACTTCCCGTTTTGTGTTTATTCTAAAATATTCAAAGTAAATTTTTCTATCTAGTCTCTCGTGATTCCTGTGTTTTTATTTTTTTTATTCCTCCTTTATTTTACTGTTCCCGTTTTGTTGCCGCGTACCCTGTGGCGTGTCTGGAAGCTGGGAATATGCGGTAAAAATCGTAAAAACACAAACCGCTGGAAATGTACATATCTGAGGTGCTTTGGGCGTGATACAGGCGGTGGTTGAAAGGTAAGTAAGTACGTTTCATTTTGTTATGATTAAACGCTTTTTCTTGAGAATCGTAAGCGTAATTGTGTCAGTCCGTAATAACTTCTAACATTCATAATAACTTGCATAACTATTACTATTGAATTACAACTATTATCACACAAGTGTAACACGTATTATAACTTCCATACAGGATATTTTCATGTACTTAACATCAAATGAACCAGTGTCTTTTTAGAAAATATCCTGTATGGAAGTTATAATACGTGTTACAGTTGTGTGATAATAGTTGTAATTCAATAGTAATAGTTATGTCAGTTATTATATATGTTAGAAGTTATTACAGACTGACATTCGCAATCGTAGTGGGGATCGTAAACGTAGGGGAGAGCGGGGCAGGTAGCATCGAGGGTAGGTTGCATCATTGCCTCTAACTCGCATGTTATCACACGTACATCGTATTAATACTACTACTACTACAATAAACTACTACTACTACAATAAACTACTACTACTACAATAAACTACTACTACTACAATAAACTACTACTACTACAACTACAACAATAATAATAATAAAAAAAGTTAATGCGAGTTAGAGGCAATGATGCAACCTACCCTCGATGCAACCTGCCCCGCTCTCCCCTACTCGCAATCGCAGGTGGGATCGTAAGCGTACTCGCAATCGTAGTTGAGATCGTAATCGTTTCATTTTTTGTTATAAAGAATCAAATGTTTTCTCTTGAGGATCTATAATGCTTAGCTGGTGTCTTGTTGTGTCTAAAATGTTATTAAATTGGAGAAAATGGATCGCAATTTTAAGTAAAAGTGAAAAGAGCAGATGGTCATTTAAAGGTTAATCAATATACTAATTTATTTTCAATGTTTTTTCATATTTTCACGATAATGATCCGATATTTTTGTGAGCGTGGAGAGCGAGGGTTGTCTAATCTGTTTTATGGGAAATTATGTAAAAATAGATTACTTAGTTGAATTAATTAATGTTACCAATAAGAAATAAGAAATAATGGTATAAAAGAAGGAAAGAAACGAAAAAAAAGTATATAAGAAAGAAAGAAACGAAAAAATGATATGAAAGAAAGCAACGAGAAAAAAAGTATATAAGAAAGAAACGAAAAAAAGGCAAGAAAGAAAGAAAGAAACGAAAAAAAGGCAAGAAAGAAAGAAACAAACGAAAAAAAGTATAAAAGAAAGAAAGAAACGAAAAAAAGGAATAAAAGAAAGAAAGAAAGAAACGAAAGTATAAAAGAAAGAAAGAAACGAAAAAAAGGTATAAAAAAAAGAAACGAAAAAAAGGTATAAAAAAAAGAAACGAAAAAAATGGTATAAAAGAAAGAAAGAAAGAAACGAAAAAAAGGTATAAAAGAAAGAAAGAAACGAAGAGAGAGAGAGAGAGAGAGAGAGAGAGAGAGAGAGAGAGAGAGAGAGAGAGAGAGAGAGAGAGAGTCACACTATCCAAAACGTTGATTGAGTTACCACAGAACACCGCCGTTCAAGTATTCAGGGCGAAGACGTGTCCTAAACGCGTATCTCGGCCATTCAATCTCTTCAGAAATAGAATGAGGCGGAGACAGACACGAGCAAGGAATAACTAATCTCTGTAACCGTCTCTTCCTGTCTCTTTCATTTTGTGTCAGTGAGTAGGTCTGTTTTTTTCTGTTTCTGTCTATCTTTGGCACTCTGTCGGTCTGTCTCTGTCTGTCTCCGTCTGTCTGTCTGTCTGTCTGTCTGTCTCTCTGTCTATCTGTCTCTGTCTGTCTCTGTCTGTCTGTCTGTCTGTCTGTCTCTCTGTCTATCTGTCTTTCTGTCTGTCTGTCTGTCTGTCTGTCTGTCTGTCTGTTTGTTTGTCTGTCTCTCTCTCTGTCTATCTTTAGCGCTTAGTCGGTCTATCTCTGTCTCTGTTTGTCCATCTGTCTCTGTCTCTCTCTCTTTCTGTCTATCTTTAGCGCTCAGACGGTTTCTCTCTCTCTCTCTCTCTCTCTCTCTCTCTCTCTCTCTCTCTCTCTCTCTCTCTCTCTCTCTCTCTCTCTCTCTCTCTCTCTCTCTCTCTCTCTCTCTCTCTCTCTCTCTCTCTCTCTCTCTCGCGTTGGACAATATCACACACTCTGCTTTACACTTTCGTTTCATCTTTTATTTTTCCATCATAATCTCTCAAATTTTTTTCAAAGTTCTTTTCTTATCGCGCCTTCCCACGGACACATTCTTGCACTGATTCTTCCATTCTGCCACTGGTCTATTTTGGAACACCATGTCTGCGGTTCCTCAAAAAAGAGAGTTCCTATTTATTATATTTCTATCTTAACCTCGTATTTTCAACTTTCTTCTTCCATTCGAGTCACCCTAATAAAGTACTTGACAGGCCATCCCTTTCTTACCTCCCTCCTTTGCTACCTTACAGACGGCAAATTATGTGACGATGATTTTATATATTTTTTACTCTATCAAATTCTTGCCACCAAAAAAATATATTTTCAAAAGTTAAGTTCATCAGTTTTGCAGATTAGCTCCTTTGCTGTCCTCCTCCTCGTCCTCGTCCTCGTCCTCGTCCTCCGTCCTCGTCCTCGTCCTCGTCCTCCGTCCTCCTCCTCCTCCTCCTCCGTCCTCCTCCTCTCCTCCTCCTCCTCCTCCTCCTCCTCCTCCCCTTCCTCCTCCTCCTCCTCCTCCTTCCTCGGAAACAAGATTCTCTCTCCCTGTACCTCATCTCATTACGTCCTTTCCTCCAGGGGGAAAGGAAGGAAGAAGGGAGGGGAAGAGGGAGGGAAGGAATAAGGGAGGGGAAGAGGGAGGTAAGGAAGAAGGGAGGGGAAGAGGGAGGGAAGGAAGAAGGGAGGGGAGGAGGGAGGGAGGATGAAGGAAGAGAAGAAGACAGGAAGAGAAACGAGCGATTGATAAAAAAAAGATAATCCTCAAGAGTTAATTTCTGAGAGCAATGTGAGTCCTAGGAAAAAAAGAGAGAGAGAGAGAGAGAGAGAGAGAGAGAGAGAGAGAGAGAGAGAGAGAGAGAGAGAGAGAGAGAGAGAGAGAGAGAGAGAGAGAGAGAGAGAGAGAGAGAGGGGCACGACGAAATTGAAGATAAAGATTATATAGTTAACCGGATTTTAAGTTTCTCATATGGAATCAGTGAGTGGCGGGACTGGATCAGGTTAGAGATAAGGTTGATAAGAGAAAAGGTTAAGAGATAAGGTTTAGAGATAAGAGATAGATAAGAGAGATAAGAGATATATAAGGTTAAGAGATAAGATAGATAAGGTATAGAGATAAGAGAGAGATACGGTTAAGAGATAAGAGATAGATACGGTTAAGAGATAGTAAGAGAGATAAGATAGATACGGTTGAGATAAGAGATAGTAAGAGAGATAAGATAGATAAGGTTAAGAGATATGAGATAGATAAGAGAGATAAGAGATAGATAAGGTTAAGAGATAAGAGATAGTAAGAGAGATAAGAGATAGATACGGGTAAGAGATAGTAAGAGAGATAAGAGATAGATACGGTTAAGAGATAAGAGATAGTAAGAGAGATAAGAGATAGATACGGTTAAGAGATAGTAAGAGAGATAAGAGATAGATACGGTTGAGATAAGAGATAGTAAGAGAGATAAGAGATAGATACGGTTGAGATAAGAGATAGTAAGAGAGATAAGATAGATACGGTTGAGATAAGAGATAGTAAGAGAGATAAGATAGATACGGTTAAGAGATAAGAGATAGATACGGTTAAGAGATAAGAGATAGTAAGATAGATAATGTTAAGAAATGAGATATATAATGTTAAGAGATAAGAGATATATAAGAGATAAGAGATAGATAAGGTTAAGAGATAAGATATATAAGAGAGATAAGAGATAGATAAGGTTAAGAGATATGAGAGCGATAAGAGAGATAAGAGATATATAAGGTTAAGAGATAAGGTTAAGAGATAAAAGATATATAAGAGAGATCAGAGATTTATAAGAGAGATAAGAGACAGATAAGAGAAACAAGAGATAGATAAGGTTAAGAGATAAGATAAATAAGGAAAGACAGAATCACGGGGCGACCTGTACAATAATGGATAATACATATATTTACTTATACGACATACAGTTAGAGATCCCATTATGGCACACACATATCATATCAATGAAAACGACACACAATGAATTTAATGAAGACAAAATAATAAAATAAATATAATAACTGATAGAAGCTGAATAATAACTAAAAAAATAACTGAAGAACTAAGAACTGATATAAATAACTGATAACTGACTCAGCAGGTAAACACAGCACCTTCTGAAACCTAATTATCACAGGTGAACTTTTTTCTTAACACACCTGAAGAAAAGGTAAATTGCTCTAACTTTTTTATATAAATGGTTCTCTCTCTCTCTCTCTCTCTCTCTTACAAAACTTTAACATTCCTATAATAAAAAAATCAATATTCCATCTCCCCTCAGAATCATTTACATTCCTAATGCTCCTGATTTCCTTTCTTTCATCTCCTATTTTCTTCCACCTCTGCTTCCGTGATTTATACTTCTTTCATCTCCTATTTTCTTTCACCTCTGCTTCCTATGTCTCTCTCCTCTTCCTCGTAATTCTCGTTTCCTTTCGTATCTCTTTCATTACCTCCGCCAACGAAGTTGGAGGGGTTATGTTTTCACCCCGACCTGTCTGTCTGTCTGTCTGTCTGTCTGTCTGTCTGTCTGTCTGTCTGTCTGTCTGTTAGTGTACAGGATTTCTCGAAAAGTTACGAATAGATTTGGACCAAACTCGGTATACCAAGTCTATTTGGTATAAGGAAGAACTGATTTAATTTTGGATGAAATCTATTGACAAGTGTTGCCATGGCAACCAATTGATGAAATATTCGGCCGGAGGTATGCGCTCATACTGAGTGCATATATATATATATATATATATATATATATATATATATATATATATATATATAATATATATATATATATATATTAGTATATATATATATATATATATATATATATATATATATATATATATATATATATATTTTTTTTTTTTTTTATATATATATTTTTTTTACTTCTATATTTTACTTTTTTTTTTAACTTTTTTATATTCGGGTGAAGGTATGCGCTCCACTGAGTGCCCCCCCCCCCTAGTTTTTCATTTCCTCGTCTTTCTTATTCACCGGCTTCTCCTGTTTCCTTTCTCCTATTTCTTGTTTTCGTCATCCTCCTCCTCCTCCTCCTCCTCCTTCCTCCTCCTCCTCCTCTCTCCTCCTCTCATTCCTTCCTCCTCCCTTCCCTCCCTCCTCCTCACTTCTACCTCCTCCTTCCTTCTCCCTCCTCCTCCTCCTGGACACTGGACATGCCGCGGATATCTTGCCCAGCGTCTCAGATCAGTCCACTCGGACTTACACCCCCTGACTTCCGGGTGACCACTTGCTGACNTAAAAGAGAGCAAAAGAAATGTTTTTAAAAGGAAAATAAGTTATTATTTTAATTTTTTTTTCAATTTTAGTAATCGTTTTTGGAGGTGGTGAAGGGTGTCAATTGTTTAGGAAATTTGTAAAAAAAAATAATTTAGTTGAATTAATTAATGTTACCAATAAGAAATAAGAAATGAAGGTAAGAAGGAGGAAAGAAAAAAAAAAAGATAAGAAAAGAAAGAAAAAAGAAAAAAGAAAGAAAAAAACGAAAAAAGGTTGTAAAAGAAAGAAAGAAAAAAAAAGGGAAAAGAAAGAAAGAAAAGAAAGAAAAAAGGTGTAAAAGAAAGAAAGAAACACAAAAAAAAAGGGTTTGTAAAAAGAAAGAAAGAAAGAACGAAAAAAGGGTTAAAAAGAAAGAAACGAAAAAAGTTAAAAGAAAAAAAGGGAAACGAAAAAAAGATAAAGAAATAAAGAAGGGAATGAAAAAAATGTATAAAAAGAAAGAAACGAAAAAATGGTATAAAAGAAAGAAACGAAAAAAAAGTATAAAAGAAAGAAACGAAAAAAAGTATAAAAAAAAGAAAGAAAGAAACGAAAGAAAAGAAAGAAAGAAACGAAAAGAAAAAAAGAAAGAAACGGAAAAAAAAGTATCAAAGAAAGAAAGAAAGAAACGAAAGTATAAAAGAAAGAAAGAAACGAAAAAAAGGTATAAAAGAAAGAAACGAAAAAATGGTATAAAAGAAAGAAATAAAGTAACGATAAAAAGGTATAAAAGAAAGAAAGAAAGAAACGGAAAAAAAGAAAGAAAGAAACGAAAGAAAAGAAAGAAAGAAACGAAAAGAAAAAAAGAAAGAAACGGAAAAAAAGGTATCAAAGAAAGAAAGAAAGAAACGAAAGTATAAAAGAAAGAAAGAAACGAAAAATGGTATAAAAGAAAGAAACTAAAAAAATGGTATTAAAGAAAGAAATAAAGTAACGATAAAAAGGTATAAAAGAAAGAAAGAAAGAAACGAAAAAATTGTATAAAAGAAAGAAAGAAACGAAAGAAACGAAAAAAAGTATATAAGAAAGAAAGAAACGAAAAAAAGTATATAAGAAAGAAACGAAAAAAATGGTATTAAAGAAAGAAATAATGTAACGAAAAAATGGTATTAAAGAAAGAAACGAAAAAAAAGTATAAAAGAAAGAAAGAAACGAAAAAAGGTATAAAAGAAAGAAAGAAAGAAACGAAAAAAAGGTATAAAAGAAAGAAAGAAAAAAAAAAAAAAAAAGAAAGAAACGAAAGAAAAGAAAAAAAGAAACCCGAAAAAGAAAAAAAGAAAGAAAGGGAAAAAAAGGTATAAAAAAAAAAAAAAGAAACGAAGTAAAAAAGAAAAAAGAAACGACACGAGCAAGGAAAATAACCTGATCTCTCGATAACCGTCTCTTCCTGTCCTCTTTCATGATTATAGTGTCAAAGTGAGTGCTATTGATCTAGTTTTATTTAATGTTTGGGATATTTTGCTCTCTGATCAAATGTCTGTTGTATCTGTCTACATTACTATCTCGTCTCTGTACTGTCACTGTACTGTTGCATATGATCTGTTTGAGCTGTCTCATGTCTGTCATGTATCTAACGAGATCTATAGGGATCTATCCTGCGTCTTGATCTGTCTAGTCCTGTCCTGTACCGCTCAGTGGATCTGATTGTCTGTCTGCTCTGTCTCTATCTCTCTGTCTCTTCTTAGCGCTTAGTCCGGGCATATACTCTGTCTCTGTTGTGTCTGTCTGTCACTCTGTATAATAATCCTCTCTCTTCTGTCCTATCACTTTAGCAAAGCATCAGACGGTTCCTCTCTCATCACTCTATCGTCTCTCTTCTACTACTCATACTCCCTCTACTCACTCTCACTCATCAATAACATCTACCTCTCTCTCTCTCTCTATCTATCTCATCACACACTCTGAACAATTTAACAACTTTCGTTCCATCTTTTATTTCCGCAATCATATCTCGTCAAATTTTTTTCAAAGTTCTTTTCTTATCACGCCTTCCCACGGACACATTCTGCACATTCATGCCATCTGCCACTGGTCTAGTTTGGAACACATGTCTGCGGTTCCTCAGAAAAGGAAAGTTCCTATTTATTATAGATCTATACTGAACCTCGTATTTCAACTTTCTTCTTCCCTTCGAGTCACCTAAAAAGTAAGAGAGGCCATCCCTTTCTTACCTCCTCCTTGCTACCTTTCAGACGGCAAATTATGTGACCATGATTTATATATTCTTTACTCTATCAAATTCTTGCACCAAAAAAAATATTTTCAAAAGTTCAAGTTCATCAGTTTTTGCAGATTAGCTCCGTTGCTGTCCTCCTCCTTCCTCCTCCTCCTCCTCCTCCTCTCCCCTTCCTCCTCCCTTCCTCCTCCTCCTCCTCCTCCTCCTCCCCTCCTCCTAATCCTCCTCCTCCCCTCCTTCCTCGGAAACAAGATTCTCTCTCCGTAACCTCATCCATTACCGTCCCTTTCCATCCAGGGGGAAAGGAAGGAAGAAGGGAGGGGAAGAGGGAGGGAAGGAGAAGGGAGCGTGAAGGAAGGGAGGGAAGGAAGAAGGGAGGGGAGGAGGAGGGAAGGAAGAAGGGAGGGGAGGAGGGAGGAGGAAGAAGGGAGGGGAGGGAGGGGAGGGGAGGATGAGGAGAGAAGAAGGAAGGAAGAGAAACGAGCGGTTGATAAAAAAAGATAATCCTCAGGAGAGATTAATTTCTGAGAGCAATGTGAAGTCTTGGCGAAAAAAAAGAGAGAGAGAGAGAGAGAGAGAGAGAGGATCGAGCGGATGAGAGACGAGAGAGAGACGAGAGGAGAGAGAGATGACGCGAGAGAGAGACGAGTTAGAGAGAGATGAGAGACGAGAGAGAGAGAGAGAGAGAGGGGCACGACGAAATTGAAGATAAAGATTATATAGTTAACCGGATTTTAAGTTTCTCATATGGAATCAGTGAGTAGTGGCGGGGGCTGGAGTTGCAGGTTTGTGAGTAGATTAAGTTGATAAGAGGATAAGGTTAATAGAGAGGGATGTTTTAGAGCGGATATAGAGATAGATATAGAGAGAGTAGAGAGATATATAAGGTTAAGAGATAAGATACGATAAGGTTAGAGAGATAAGAGAGATAAGATATAGATACGGTTGAGATAGAGGATTAGTAAGAGAGATAAGAGATAGATACGGTGCGATAAGAGATAGTAAGAGATGGAAATGTTAAGAAATGAGATATAGAATGTTAAGAGATAAGAGATATATAAGAGAAGATAAGATATGAGATAATGGTTAAGAGATAAGATATATAAGGTAGAGAGAAGAGATAGATAGGTTAAGAGATATGAGAGGAGATACGAGAGATAAGAGATAGATAAGGTTAGAGATATGAGAGAGATAAGAGAGCTAAGAGATATATAAGGTTAAGAGATAAAAGATTTATACGAGAGGATCAGGATATTTATAAGAGAGATAAGAGACAAGATAAGAGAAACAAGAGATAGATAATGTTAAGAGATAAGATAAATAAGGAAAGACCGAATCAAGGGCGACCTGTACAATAATGGATGATAATATAGATTTACTTATACGACATTATACAGTTAGCGATTTCCCATTATCGCACACACATATCATATCCAATGAAAACGACCCACAATGAATTTAATGAAAGACAAGATAATTAAATAATAAAATTAACGGATAGAAGCTGAATAATAACTAAAAAAATAACGAAGAAAACTAATAACTGATTAAAATAACAGATAACTGATACTCAGCCAGGTAAACACGGCACCTCTGAAACCTAATTAACACAGTGTGAACTTTTGTTCTTAACACACGCAGAAAGGAAAAGTAAATTTGCCTCTACCTTTTTATATAAATGGTCTCTCTCTCTCTCTTTCTCTCTTCTCTCTCATGCTCTGCTTCTCTCTACTTCTTCTCTATCTATCTCCTTTCTCTACTATCTCTACTCTCATCTCTTCTGTATGCCGTCTGTCTGGCTCTCTCTCTGCCTGTCTGTCTATCTTTCTATCTGTCTGTATGTTGTACTTGTCTGGCTCTCTTGCCTCTCTGTCGTCTGTCTGGCTATCTTCTAATCTGTCTGTATTGTCTGTCCTGTCTGGCTCTCCTCTCTGTCTGTCGACGTGTCTGTCTGTCTGTCTGTCTGTCTGTCTGTTGTCTGCCGTCTATGTTCTGTTGTCTGTCTGTTCTGTCTGTCTGTCTGTCTGTCTCTCTCTCTCTTTCTCTCTCTCTCTCTCTACATCTCTCTCTATCTCTCTCTCTCTCTCTCTCTTCTCTCTCTCTCTCTCTCTCCAAAAAAGTATTAACATTCGTCTATAATAAAAATAATATTCCATCTCCCTCAGACTCATTACATTCCTAATGCTCTCGATTTCCTTTCTTTTCAATCTCCTTATTTCTTAACCTCTGCTTCCGTGATTTATACTCCTTTCATTCTCCTATTTCTTTCGCCTATGCTTCCTATGTTCTCTCCTCTTCCTCGTATCTCGTTCCCATTTCGTATCTCTTCA
>JACEEZ010006681.1:32500-35468 GCA_016584305.1 Chionoecetes opilio
ACAATTAGACAATTCACAAATTGAAAGGGACTGTGGTTATGAATGCCACCACAAAAACAAACTAACATAAACTACTCAATAGACAACAACAACGTAACACCAAATACATCACCACTACTACACAACAAAACAAATGCCACCAATCATCACCAACTACTAACAACTTAACCATTTATACTACCTCTATCCTAAATCAACAAACAACACCACTACTAACTACCACAACTACTACTACTACATATACTACCTACTGACTACTACTACACAAGCTCACATCACACAACTAACTGCAACTAAACCATTTATACCTCTCCTCTAACACCACCACCACTACTACTACTACTCTAAAACTTAAATAATATACATACAACAAACAAACACCTACCCAACCATCACCACTACTATAACTGGCACTACCCCATAATCTACTCTCCTATCACCACCACCACTACTACTACCACTACTACTACTACTACTACTACCACTACTACTACTACTACTACTACTACTACTACTATGACAATTTTACATCTCCTACCGTCACCTCCATCATCGAAGCTCAATATTTAACGAGTGAACCAAAAGCGTACCACTTCTTCACTCCTTCCATTTCCTTTCAGAGACACTTCAGG
Source organism: Chionoecetes opilio (assembly GCA_016584305.1). Lineage (NCBI taxonomy): Eukaryota > Metazoa > Arthropoda > Malacostraca > Decapoda > Majidae > Chionoecetes > Chionoecetes opilio. Next base: position 33,133 of record JACEEZ010006681.1, read on the forward strand.
TAAGAATCACGGAAGGCACAACAAACACAAGGAGAAAATAGGAGAAAATAGGAGAGAATAGGAGAGAATAGGAGAGAATAGGAGAGAATAGGACAGAATAGGAGATAATAGGAGAGAATAGGAGATAATAGGAGAAAATAGGAGAGATAAAGAAAGACAGAGATAAAGAATACTAAAAGACGAAGAGAAGAGCAGAGAATGAGAGAGACGAAGAGAAGAGTAGAGGAGAATGGGAAAAATGAAGAGGAGAGGAGAAGGAAAGGAGAATGGAAGAACGAAGAGAGGTGAAGAGAAGAGAGAGAAGAGTAGAGGAGAATGGGAGAATGAAGAGAGGAGAATAGAAGAGAGAAGAAGAGTAGAGAAGAAAAGAGAGAAGAATGAGAGAAGAAAGAGAAGAGAGAATAATGAGAATGAAAAGAGGAGAAGAGAAGAGAGAGAACAAGAGTAGAGGAGAAAAGAAGAATGGGAGAATAAGAGAGTAAAGAGAAGAGAGAAGAATGAGAGAATGAAGAGAGGGGAAGAGAAGAAAGAGAAGAGTGTAGGAGATTGAGAAAGACAAGGAAAGAGGAGGAAGGTAGTGGATCTTATTCTAATGGATCAGAAAGCTCCATATTTACACTTTTCACGGTTTGATCCACTTTTATCCACTTGAGATGTGTGTCAAGGGCTTTACCGTATAGTGTTGTGGGTGGCATTACTTCCCTGGGGCTTTCTGAAGTGGCGGAGGGGGTGGAGGAGGAGGAGGAGGAGGAGGAGGAGGAGGAGGAGGAGGAGAAAGAGGAGGAGGGATACTGGAAGGGTATAGAAGAGGAAGAAGAGCAAAAAAAAGAGGCTATGTTGGAAAATGTCCTCTACCACCACCACCGTTTTAAAGGCGATGGGAGGTAGTCTCTCTCTCTCTCTCTCTCTCCTCTCTCTCTCTCTCTCTCTCTCTCTCTCTCTCTCTCTCTCTCTGCTTCCATTATTATTGTTTATTCATTTTATTCCCTTTTATGGTTACAATCAATTTAATTATTACTTGCACTTCACTGATTATGCTACGTCAATAGAGAGAGAGAGAGAGAGAGAGAGAGAGAGAGAGAGAGAGAGAGAGAGAGAGAGAGAGAGAGAGAGAGAGAGAGAGAGAGAGAGAGGCAAATAAGTAAATCAGAAGCTTATCTTTACCAACGGAGCAATAACCTTTTTTTTCTCTCTCTCTTTCTCTCTCTCTCTCTCTCTCTCTCTCTCTCTCTCCTCTCTCTTCTCTCTCTCTCTCTCCTGTACAAGTAAATCAGGTCAGCTATCAGCCAGGTCACCTTCCAATAATTCTTACAGCGGCATCAGAAACTATTTTATAACCTCATTTTGTGCACTTGGTTACGATGACCCAAGTTTAGTTTAGTCTATCGTGAGAAGAGTAAATTTTGACTATCTACTATTTTTACTATTATACTTACTATCTTAAGTATATAAGTGAGGAGAGGAGGAGGTTGTTATAGAGGGAATGTGTTTACTTTGTGGTTACTTAAGACTTCGCTTTATGGGTGTGACTGAGAGAGAGAGAGAGAGAGAGAGAGAGAGAGAGAATGAAGGCACACACCACCCCGGCACGTGAGACGGAGTAGAGAGATGATGCGGAGAGAGAGAGAGAGGAGAGAGAGATGTAGTGGAGAGCGAGGAGGGAGAGAGAGAGATGAGAGAGAGAGATGAGGGGAGAAGAAGAAAAGAAAGAAGGACCGCGACCCGACCTCCACTGATGAGAGCAGAGAGAGAGAGACCGAGAGAGACGCGAGGAGAAAAAAAAAATGAGCAGATATTATTTAACCCACATTATTATTTTACTTAGTTGTAGATTATTATCCATTATAGTATGTTGTTAGCACTTGTAATATTTTATATATCACTGTATTAATTAATTTATTAGTATGACCATTATCATTACTAGTTATTTTTATTTACCGCAGTTCTTTAGGCCTCGTTTTCTCCAATTACTCTTCCTTCCTTTTCTTGTCGTCGATTGTTGTGTGTATCGCTTCGTTCTATATAGTCGACACGCTCTCTTTTGCGCGGAAGGGTGGAAGTAATGAGAGAATTTCCCGAGTAATAGGTTAATAAAGGCAGGAGAGGAAGAAAGGATGGGGAGGGAGGGAATGAGGCGAATGGGACAGACAAATGACATGAAAACAACAGAAGACAAAAGAAAGAAACTGTAAATGGTAAAAAGACTCAGCGTTATATACTACATTCCAGATAGGGATGATGAGGCGTTTTCCACTGCTTTCCTTCTCACCTATCTTACCTATACCCTCTACTTCCATATCCCGCCCTACCCTTCCCAGGCCCTCACCCACCCTCCC
>JACEEZ010006681.1:35493-52993 GCA_016584305.1 Chionoecetes opilio
AGAGGAGAAGGAGAAGGATGATAGATAAAGGGTAAAGGAATGGAATGAGAGGAATGAGATCGGAGAAATGCAACAAGAAGTGAAAATATTAAACGAGATTAAATCTATATAAAAATTTAAGTAAGGGTCATAAAAATGGAGTAGTTTTTGTGTATAGCAACAAGTTTTAAATGTGTAAATAACCGTCTAGTATATGGCACTGTTTGGGGTTTTGAACAACAGTGCAGTGTCTATAAAGGGTTCACATTGTATAACGTTAAGTCAAACTCTAACTAGTTTGTTTCCTCTCTCCACTTAGTCGCTAAGTTATAAAAAAACTATATTATAAACCTGTTCACAGTTACTATGAATTTTTATCTAAAAACATTCTTTAATAAAAAGAACTTCTAAGGGTTTTTGTTTTAGCGGAGTGTTTGTGTTTTTATTGCGTGTGTGGGCGCTCAGTGGCGGCGGTTACTTTCGGAGTAACTTGTCATATTGCCTTAGTTTAATGGTTAAAATGCCCCGCCTGCTGTGTGGAAGACTGGGCTACCTCAAGGCGTCGCCCGACGCTCGCCGCGCCTGAGCACGCTCTTGGACCTGGTCGTGGCCAACGTTGCACCTGTCCTCGGGCCCTGGAGACCACCCGGTGTTGCCTGGTGGTAAATGACTCCACTCGGTGCTGCTCCCTAGAGGCTTCCAACCTATCCTTGGCTAGTTCCTCCCCGTGAACTGTTGGCGGGACTGGAGGGGAACTTTCATGCCTTGTAACCAGTTCTGTTATTATTTGCACTATCCACCTGTTCATCGGACTCTGAGCCGCGTGTTCTCTATCCTGTGTGAGGGCACACCGCTGTGTGCTTGTTATTACTCAGCGTTACGTTAATATGCTCCTGACCTATCTGCCGTGGCATCGCTTCCACGTGCTTGGCTTCGCCCCGAGGCTCAGCCGGCCGGTCCTGTATCGGAGGAGACCTGCACCAAATTCGTGCATGAGCGGTAGTGCGGGCTAGCAATGGCCCCTTTTGCCCCCATTATTTTGGCCCGTGAAGGCCTTGGATGTCGATGGTGGCACTCGGCCACTGTTGGCGTCACCCTACACACTGGTGTCTCAACAGTGGATGTCAGCCTCGACACCTGCAGCTCGGTGCGTGGCTCCCACCTCTGCTGGTGTGCAGGGGCTGTTGGCCGCGGTGCGTCAGGTCATCCCACCACTGCCAGGCTGTCCTAATCAATTTAATATTTCTAAATCGGCGTAACACCCGTCTAAGTTGTTGCCTTTATTTTCTCGACTCGTCCACGGGCGCCGTGGTATCCGCCATCCATCTTGTATGTTGCAACGCGCGTACTGCTTGGTTGGCTTGCAGGCGTGCAGGTACTCAGGGCCTCCTTCGAGGCCCTGCAGCGGATTACCTTACTGGGGGGCCCCCGCAAATGAACTGTGGTTGTATAATAACATAACATGCTCAAAAACAACCAACGGGGCGGCCAGCGGCTGTCCTCTCATTCTACATACGTAGTTCGGAACATTTTACTTCCTATCCTTGTTTTCAATGTAATCTTGTGGGCTTGTACTACCCTCCAGCCAACCCTCGAACGAGGCTACTTCTCCTACCATGTGTTCTCCACTTCCTGCAGCCTCCCTCGACGAGGGCTCATCCATCCATACTATAACTTCTCCTCCATGATTCACAACTTCCCTCAGCCAATCCTTCAAGGGGCTCAATCCGCAAAATACAGACTCCGCTGGCGCATCGCTTGGCCTGGCCTTGCTCAGTTACAAACGGCTGCGTCTTCCTCCTCTTCCACGCTTTGGCTGCTTAACACTTGAGAGTTCTGAAGAAGGCGCGAAGTCATCCCAGGACACCCTGACTTAGGGAGGCTTTGATATTCCTTCATCCACATCTTCAATTGAGACATTCTCCTGTACGCACTCGTATATTTTTGACAGAGGCGCCAGAACACCAGGGCATCAATATTAAAGAAGATGTTTTCCACTGCCAAATTTGGGAAAAGACACAGATTGTGGCGGTATATAGAGAGACTTGGAGGTTAAGAACGAGGATAGAACAGCTGGGCAAGCATACCGATTCCGGGCTAGACCGCAACGGATAACGCTAGTAGCTTGCCTATACTTTTTCCTACTGATGGAAGGTGGTGGTTTTTGTCTTGCCTTCTGCGATTGGTCAACTGTTGTTCCAAGATGAGGAGCAGCTTGGAGTTGTACACATACAGTAACATATATTCGTTTCAGACATACTTTTACTACTTACACATACCTCACATGCGCATCATACTCCCTCCTCCTCCTCCTCCTCCTCCTCCTCCTCTCCTTCCTCCTCCTCTTTCTTCGTTGTTTTGATAATATATATTTTGAAAGATAAAATGCAAGGACACAGACAAAATATGATATATGGAGAGCGCCAGATAGATACGAGGTTAAGTGTAGGATAAAGGTCAAATTGCGCATGACACAATAATAAATAGTAATAACATATACAATCATAACTGGTACGTAGTTTTACCACTACCACTACTACATAGGGGTATAATGGCTATAACAATGATACAATATACAAATATAACGATACACGGCCTCCCTGATTGACATCCCTTAGTGTGACGTCTATTGGCCGCGATATGCTGCCATCACTCAGGCATTATGAGCACTCGTGTCTGGGCCTTTAACCTTTCTGTATTAGCCGTTCAATGCGTGTCCAGACCTGTCTGGATTATGCCAGCATCGAGCGGCGGCTTGTCATAACACGGCTCAAGCGTCGCCTCAAGTGCAGGATCGTAGGCAATTACGGTACGACAATAAAGATAATAACGATGGAATACACATAAAATAATATAATGATAGCAGTATAATATGATTACATATTAACAATAAATTTATAATAGACACAATTATACAATCTGAACCATCCTAGTTAATTGCCATCACCTTACTTCCCTCCTCACGTACTTGTTCCTTCCTTCCCTCCCTCCCTCCCTTCCATCCCTCCCCTCCCTCCCTCCCCTCCCTTCCATGCCCTCCTTCCTTCTTTCCCTCCCTTGCCCTCCCTTCCCTCCCTACCTCCTTCCCTCCCTTCCCTCCCTTCCCTCCTCCCTCCCTCCTTCATTCCTTCCTTCCCTAACTTTCCTCCTGTCCCTCCCTTCCCTCCCTCATTCATTCTTTCTCGCTCCCTCCTTCCTCCCTTCCGCTCCCTCCCTCCCTCCCTCCCTCCCTCCTCCCTACCTCCCTTCCCTCCCTCCCTCCCTCCTTTCCCTTCTTTCTCTCCTCCTTACTTTCCTTCTCTCCCTCCCACCGTCGCCATCAAAGTATTGCTCCTTCGCTCCTGTCCACCTGTAATTATGTCTTCATTTTTACCTCCGCCATAACGATAAGTTGGAGGGTGGGTGTTATTTTTCATCATCACTCCCGATCTGTCTGTCTGTCATGTCTGTCTTTTTTGTTCAGTGTACAGGATTTCTCGAAAAAGTTCGAATAGATTTGGACCAAAACTCGTATACCAAGTCTGTTTGGTACAATGCGACGACCTGATTTTAATTTTGGATGAAATATAATTGACAACTTTTGCCAACTGAGCCCTAACCAATTTGATGAAATATTCCGCCGGAGGTATGCTCTCATTACTTAGTGTTCAGACATGGCTATACTCTAAACACATCAATACTTATATACTATATACTATATAAATTGATGAAATTTTCGGAGCGGGGCCTACAATGCGCGTCTATACCCTGGAGTGCCACCCCGCTTTCCCCCCCCTAGTTACCATTGTCTTCACACTGTCACTGTGGATACGCGTGACGGGTAACGGAGTGGAGGGAAGGAGGTATATAGAGAGTGTGGAAACCGTAATAAGGTGACAGGAGCGAAGGGATGTGAATACTTTGATGACCGATGGAGGGAGAGAGGGAGAGAAGGAAGGGAAGGAGGAAGGAAGGGAGGGAGGGAGGGAGGGAGGGAGAGAAGGAAGGGAGGGAGGGAGAGAAGGAAGGGAGGGAGAGAAAGAAGGGAGGGAGGGAGGGAAGTATTGAGAGAGTAAAGTAAGGAGATGCCAATTAGCAGAGGTTCAGATTGCATAATTGTGTTTATCGTAATTATCATTGTTAATATTGTAATCATTATTATTACTGCTATCATTATCATTATTATTTCCATCGTTATTATCTTTTTTGTCGTACTATTATTGCTTGACACTCCTGCTTGAGACGACGCTTGAGCCGTGTATGACAGCCGCCGCCTCGATGCTGACATAATCCATGACAGGCTGACACGCTTGACACGGTTAATCAGACAAGTTAAAGGCCAGACACAGTGCTTCATAATGCCATGGTCATCAATCGCCCAATGACTGTCAGACAAGGGATATAAATCAGGGAGGCCGTGTACTTTATTATTTGTATTGTTATCATTTGTAAAGCTGTTATTACCCCTAGTAGTAGTGGTAGTGGTAATAATAGCAAGTATAGTAGTATATAAGTATAGTAAAAGTATAGTAGTAATAATAGTACCATTGTTATGATTGTTATTGTTATTACTGCTATTATTGTGTCGTGTGCAATTTGACCTTTATCTACACTTACCTCGTCATCTATCTGGCGCTCCTCCATTATCATCATTTTTCCTGTGTCCTTGCATTTTTCTTTCAAATATAATATTATCAAACAAGAAGAAGGAGGAGGAGGAGGAAGGAGAGGAGGAGGAGAGTATGTGCGCTGCTGAGTATGTGTAAGATAGTAAAAGTATGTATGAACGACTAATTACTGTATGTGTACAACTCCAATCTCCTTCATCATCTTGGAACCAACAGTTGGCCAATCAGAAGGGACAGACGAGTGACCTCCATCAGTAGTGAAGTATTAGGCAGCCTACAGCGTGTGTCCTGCGAGTCTCTGCCCGGCGTGTATCTGTGCCCAGGTTTCTATTCTTCTAACTCCAAGCTCTTTTTAACTCCAAAACCTTTTCCCAAATTGGTCATGTTGCAAAACATCCTTCTTTAATATTGCTGCCCTGGTGTTTTGGCGCCTCTGCAAAAATATAGATCACCTTGAGGATGTCTCAGTGAAGACTGAGAAGAAAACCAAACACAAGGTCTGGGTGTCTGGCCTGCCTTCGCGCCTTCTTCAGACTCTTCAAGTGTAAGAAGCGAAGGCGTTGTCAAGAGGAGGAAGACGCGGCCATTGCCCTGAGCGACGGCCAGGCCAGCGTGGAGCAGCAGCGCGCGGAGGAGAGCCCTTGAAGGCTGCGGGGAAGGAGGAGGAGAGCCCAGTGGAGGAGGCTAAAGGGAAGGAGAACATGGAGGAGGAGAAGATAAAGGAGGCTGAGGGTACAGAAAGAACAGAAAACAAGGATAGTAAAGAAAATGCCGAGAATGAGCAAGAGACAGCCGCGCCGCCCCGGGTGTTTGTGCAGTGCGTTCATTGCTGCGTGCCCGCCGAGTACTGCCCGCTGCTGCAGGGCGAGCTGCCTGCGTCCTGCACGGCCTGCAGCAGCAGTACGGCGTGCACATCCAGATGGATGGCGGCACCGGCGCCGTGACGATTAGAGGCCACAAAGGCCACGACGTAGACGGCTGTTACGCCGATCTAGATAAATTGATGGCCGCCTGGCAGTGGTGGGATGCCCTGCGCACCGCGACCACCACCCCCGCCACACCAGCAGAGGTTGTGATCCACGCCGAGCCTGCAGGTGTCGAGGCTGCATCCACTGTTGAGCCAACAGTGGCCGAGTGCACCATCGACATCCCCAGGCGTCAACGGCCTAAAATGATGGGGGCACAAAGGCTCCTTGCTAGCCCGCCTCCGCTCATGCAACGAGGTGCAGGTCACCTACGATCACAGGACCGGCCGGCTGAGCCTTCGGGGCGAAGCCAAGCACGTGGAGCGATGCCACGACGAGGTTATGAGAACTATTAAAGTAACGCAGAGTAAGAACAACGAACCCACTCCACTAGGTAAAGCGTAGACTGGTAAAGCAGAGGCTGTGAGTGAGGTAGTCAAGCTCATTCCTGTACAGAAGTCCGCGGAGCAATAGAAGCCGCGGCAGGAGTCCCGTGGTGACGCGACCACTCAAGGAACAGCGAGGTGCTGCGATCAAGCAGAAGGTGAGATAATGGCAGCAAAGCCCACCTTCGCACAAGTGTTAAAATAGCAGCGGCAGGCGTCCCGTGGTGACGCGACCACTGGAGCAGCTGCGACGTGCCGGCACGCACACAGCGGTGTGCCCTCCACACAGCAGAGGGAGCACGCGACTCAGAATATCACGGCAAAGTCCTCTGAACAGTTGAATAGTTCAAATGAGAACAGAACTGTCAGCTGGAGCCTGAAAGTTCCCCTCCAGTACCGCCAACAGTTCACGGGGAGGAACAGCCGCTGGTTGGATTCCCTCCGTGAGCAGCACCGGGTGGACGTCATTTACCACCAGGCCAACCACCGGGTGGTCTTCCAGGGCCCGAAGGACAGTGTTGTGCGTTGTCACGGCCAGGTCAAGGGCGTGCTTCAGGCGCGGCAGGCGTCGGGCGCGCCTTGAGGTAGCCCCGTCTGCCACACAGCAGGCGGGGCACTAACCATTAAACTAACGCATTATTAGGAGTATAACTCCTAGTAATTATAACATTATATAATTGAACATTAAACTAACTTATGAAAAGTACTCCTAATAATTATAACATTATATAATTGAACATTAAACTAACGCATGAAAAGTACTCCTAATAATTATAACATTACATAATTGAACATTAAACTAACGCATGAAAATTATAACTCCCGACACGACGAGTGCCGGGACCCGACGCTCACTGAGTGCCTCAAACAACACCACAAACACGCCACTGTAACTACACACTTAGAATGTCTTTAAAGAATGTTTTAGATAAAGATTCATGTGTAACTGATGAAAAGGAGTTAAAGGATATAGCGATAAAGGGGAGAGAAGGACAGAAGACAGAAGGTTTGACTTACGTGATCAGTGAAACCCTTTAGACACTCGTACGCCTGTTCAATGTCCGGTGTGCCGAAGCTCGAGGCACAAAAACTGACGCCTTGATGAAAACCCGGAGCAGCCGGATAACATTTTATTATCGTTGAAGATTCTCACTTTTCTTGTGTATACATAAAGGTCGCCCGATCCTTCATTATCACGCTTTACTTATTCCTCTCTTTGTATTCCTTATTATGTTCCCTTATCCTCCTGTATTCCCCTTATCCCATCCTGTATTCCCCTTATCCCATCCTGTATTCCCCTTATCCATCTGTATTCCCCATCCCATCCTGTATCCCCTTATCCCATCCTGATTCCCCTTATCACATCCTGTTATTCCCCTTATCCCATCCTGTATTCCCCTTTATCACATCCTGTCTCCCCTTATCCATCCTGATTCCCCTTGTATCCCATCTGTATTCCCCTTATTCCCATCTGTATTACCCTATCCCATCCTTGTATTCCCCTTATCCCATCCTGTATTCCCCTTATCCCACCATGTATTTTCCCCTTATCCCATCCTGTATTCCCTTATCCCATCCGGTATTCCCCTGAAATCCCATCCTGTATTCACCTAATCCCATCTGTATTCCCCTTATCCCATCCTGTATTCCCCACAGGCTCCATCATTTCTTACCTCCGTTTTGATCTCAACTTAATTCTTTTTAGATTATTTCACAAAAAAAACCCAAACATTTGCCCCGGGGCGGAAAAGTACGGTGGGATAAAACAGGTTGTAGGAGCATACCTCCTACACCTGTTGTTGGTGCCATCAAAGGTTCTTACAACATGATGATAGAGAAATAATAATTTGTATGGACAAATACAAGGAAGGTTATTCGTTATAGACATTGGACTACAGTTATTAATTAATCCTTTGTGTTAGTGTGTGTGTGTTTTTGTGTGCTATGTGTGTGTTCGTTTAGATTTATTTCCACCTCAACACAGCACTTTCACGTTATCGAATAAAATCTAACATTTGAAAAAATTGCTGCAGAGCGAAGGGAGACATAAACTTAATACGAACCAAAGTGTAATGAAAAATATAAAAAACTAAAAAGAAGTTAACCCGTAATAAATCTGATGCTCGAAAGGTAAACCGAATGGATTGTATACACGTTAATGCCTGTTAATGAATCTCTTATAATCTTTGAATAATTACCCCCTTTTCTCCAACAAAATCCACATCCTTTCATCTGATGATCTGATCCTAACATCCTGCTGTAACATTCCGTTCTTCCCCTTCCTCATCGTTTCGCTATTTTTTCATAACCTCTTCCCCTTGTTATGCTTTGCCATAGTGCCATATGACCTCTGGATGTCTGGTAAATTTTTCCCCTTTTTTGCATTAAATNAAAAGAGAGGAAGAAAAGAAAGGAGAGGAGAAGAGAAGGAGAGCGACGATGGGAGAAATGAGGGGAAAAGAATAAAGCGCAGAGAAAAATGGGGAAAAATAAACAAGAAATAAAACAAACCAAAACACAATCCAAGAGAGTGGCACACACACACACACACACCACACACACACACACCACACACACACACACACACACACCCCAACACACACCCCACACACACACAAAAAACCACACACACTTTATTATCGTACATTTTAGATTTCCCATACACATAGAGAGTCATAAACCAACACTACCCCTCCCCTCTTCCCCCCCCCTCCCCTCTTATAGACTCCCCTTTCCCTCCCAATTCCCCTTCCCCCCATAAACCTCCCTGTCACCCCTTCCCCTCCTATAAAACCCCCCTGTCCCCCCTCCCCCCTTTTACCCCCTTTCAACCCCCCACCCTTTCCCCCCCTCCAGTAGGACAAGTAAGCTCCCTCAAACACCCAATACAGACACCACACACACACACACGCACACACACACACACACACGCATACCACACACCCCCACACACACACACAACCACACACACACACAACACACACCCACCACACGCAACAGGTGAGTTACATGCATGATCCCATTAATTGTTTTTTCATCGAGTTTACTTTCGATGACTTTTGTGTGTGTGTGTGTGTGTGTGTGTGTGTGGGGTGTGTGTGTGTGTGTTTTGTGTGTGTGTGGTGTTGTGTGGGGGTGTGTAGGGGTTTGGGTGGGTGGATGGGTGGGTGGGTGGGTGGGTGGTGTGGTGTGGTGGGTGGGTGGGTGGGTGGGTGGGTGGGTGGGTGGGTGGGTGGGTGGGTGTGTGGTGTGTGGTGTGTGTGTGGTGTGTGTGTGGGGGGGTGTGTGTGTGTGTGTGGGTGTGTGGTGTGTGTGTTTTCATGGGAAAGTTATAAAGAAGGATCAATAACCTTTAAGCATTATTCTTTTCTCTTCTCTCTCTCCTTTTCCTCTCCCCTCCTCTCTCTCTCTCTTCAGGGCGAGTGAGGAGAAAATCCAATCACTGCCAGGTCTCCGGATATTATATTTGAGGGAGAGGAGGAGAGGGAGATGGAGAGGAGGAGAGAGAGAGAGAGGAGGAGAGGAGAGGAGAGAGGGAGGAGAGAGAGAGGGAGAGAGAGAGAGGAAGAGAGAGAGAGAAAACTGCTTAAGGGCCACCATGACACGATTTCTCTCTCTCTTACATCACCAAGCAATTTCACGCAGTCATGTCAGAATTCACAGAACACGCTGCTAATTAGTATTACTTAGGTGTGTGTGTGTGTGTGTGTGTGTGGGTTGGGTGTGTGGCGTTGTGGTGCGTGCGGTGGTGCGTGCGTGCGTGCTTTGCGTGCGTGGGGTTTTGGTGTGTGTCTGTGTGTGTGTGTCTGGTGTGTGTCGTGGTGTGTGGTGGGGTGTTGGTATGGTGTATGGGTTTTGGTGTGGTGTGTGTGTGGTGTGTGTGTGTGTGTGTGTGGTGTGCGTGTGTGTGTGTATGAATGGCAGGTATTATGATAGAGAGACAATGGAAACGCAAGGGGAAGTGTTGGCTGCAAAATGTACGCTCACTCTCTCTAGTTTAAAAGATACAAATTAAAGAGAGAGCGAGGGGAGAGCGACCCGAGAGCGAGAGGGGGAGGAGAGCGAGAGGGGGAGAGGAAAAAGAGGAGAGGATGAGAGAGGAGAGAGAGAGAGAGAGAGAGAGAGAGAGAGGGAGGGGGGGAGAGAGAAGAGAGTAGTTTTGTGGTGATACTCGGTTATTGTATTGCGTGTATTTGTTTGGGTGACTGTTGTATTGTATGTATAGGTGTGTATTGCATTCCATTTATTTTATCCCTACAACTTGTCATGGGCGCTTAAATCTCTCTCTCTCTCTCTCTCTCTCTCTCTCTCTCTCTCTCTCTCTCTCTCTCTCTTTTCCTCTCTTTTCTCTCTCCTCTCTCTCTCTCTCTCTCTCTCTCTCTCTCTCTCTCTCTCTCACACACACACACATTTACAGGGGAACAAACTTGATTATGTCTGTCTGATCAATGACCCTGCACTGAGTCATCACTGTGAGGTGGTTGACACGTTGACATCCGACCACTTTGGTGTGTATGGCTTTGGTGTGTATGGAGAGATACAGTAAGGAGACACAGTATGTCCAGAAAGAGACTGTGTGTTCCGAAGAGACAAGAGCAACGCATCAGGGAACAAATGAATAACTGGTATAAACATTACACCGCCTCATCGACAGAACAGTTCAATACAGACATAATACACCAACTGGAGAGTAAAATTAATATGACAGTCAGGCATGGCAATAGGAACACAATGAGTGAAATGAAGAGATGGTATAACAGTGATGTGGATTGACAGACAATACAAGAAAATTAAGCATCAATGGCAAAACAACCCCACTCATAATAACCTGACGATACTCAAGCGGATGGGGCGATGTCAAAAAGAAAGCAAGATAAAAATACTGGACGTCCTTTTTACAATCCATGGATCAGGGAGGGAGGGAAGGAAGGGAGGGAGGGAAAGAAGGGAAGGAGGGAGGGAGGGAAAGGGAAAGTATTGAGAGAAGGAAGTAAGGAGATGGCAATTAACAGAGGTTCAGATTGTATAATTGTGTTTATTGTTGTAATTATCATTGTTAATATTGTAATTATTATTATTACTGCTATCATTATTATTATTATTTCCATCGTTAGTATAATTTTTTCGTACTTTTATTGCTTGACGCTCCTGCTTGAGAGGACGCTTGAGCCGTGTATGACAGCCGCCGCCTCGATGCTGACATAATCCATGACAGGCTGACACGCTTGACACGGCTAATCAGACACGTTAAAGGCCAGACACAGTGCTTCATAATGCCATGGTCATCAATCGCCCAATGACTGTCACACAAGGGATATAAATCAGGGAGGCCGTGTACTTTATTATTTGTATTGTTATCATTTGTAAAGCTGTTATTACCCCTAGTAGTAGTGGTAGTGGTAATAATAGCAAGTATAGTAGTATATAAGTATAGTAAAAGTATAGTAGTAATAATAGTACCATTGTTATGATTGTTATTGTTATTACTGTTATTATTGTGTCGTGTGCAATTTGACCTTTATCTACACTTACCTCGTCATCTATCTGGCGCTCCTCCATTGTCATCATTTTTCCTGTGTTCTTGCATTTTTCTTTCAAATATAATATTATCAAACAACAAGAAGGAGGAGGAGGAGGAAGGAGAGGAGGAGGAGAGTATGTGCGCTGCTGAGTATGTGTAAGATAGTAAAAGTATGTATGAACGACTATATGTACTGTATGTGTACAACTCCAATCTCCTTCATCATCTTGGAACCAACAGTTGGCCAATCAGAAGGGACAGACGAGTGACCTCCATCAGTAGTGAAGTATTAGGCAGCCTACAGCGTGTCCTGCGAGGCTCTGCCCAGGTTCTATTCTTCTTAACTCCAAGCTCTTTTTAACTCCAAACTCTTTTCCCAAATTTGGTCATGTTGCAAAACATCCTTCTTTAATATTGCTGCCCCTGGTGTTCTGGCGCCTCTGTCAAAAATATAGATCACCTTGAGGATGTCTCAAGTGAAGACTGAGAAGAAAACCAAACACAGGTCTGGGTGTCTGGCCTGCCTTCGCGCCTTCTTCAGACTCTTCAAGTGTATGAAGCGAAGGCGTTGTGAAGAAGAGGAAGACGCGGCCATTGTACTGAGCGACGGCCAGGCCAGCGTGCAGCAGCAGAGCGCGGAGGAGAGCCCCTTGAAGGCTGCGGGGAAGGAGGAGGAGAGCCCCGTGGAGGAGGCTGCAGGGACGGAGAACATGGAGGAGGAGAAGATAGAGGAGGATAGCCCCGTCGAGGAGGCTGAGGGTACAGAAAGAACAGAAATCAAGGATAGTAAAGAAAATTCCGAGCAAGAGAAAGAGACAGCCCGGGTGTTTAAGCAGTCCGTTCATTGCTGGGTGCCCGCCGAGTACTGTCCGCTGCTGCAGGGCGAGGCTGCCTGCGTCCTGCACGGCCTGCAGCAGCAGTACGGCGTGCACATCCAGATGGATGGCGGCACCGGCGCCGTGACGATTCAAGGCAACAAAGGCCACGACGTAGACGGCTGTTACGCCGATCTAGATCAATTGATGGCCGCCTGGCAGTGGTGGGATGCCCTGCGCACCGCGGCCACCGCCCCCGCCACACCAGCAGAGGTGGTGATCCACGCCGAGCCTGCAGGTGTCGAGGGTGCATCCTCGACAACCTCGAATAGAGGGAACAACCTAATTGTTGAGCCAACAGTGGTCGAGTGCACCATCGACATCCCCAGGCGTCAACGGCCTAAAATGATGGGGGCACAAGGCTCCTTGCTAGCCCGCCTCCGCTCATGCAACGAGGTGCAGGTAACCTACGATCACAGGACCGGCCGGCTGAGCCTTCGGGGCGAAGCCAAGCACGTGGAGCGATGCCACGACGAGGTGCTGAAAGTTATTAAAGTAACGCAGAGTAAGAACAACGAACCCACTCCACTAGGTAAAGCATAGACTGGTAAAGCAGAGGCTGTGAGTGAGGTAGTCAAGCTCATTCCTGTACAGAAGTCCGCAGAGCAATAGAAGCCGCGGCAGGAGTCCCGTGGTGACGCGACCACTCAAGGAACAGCGAGGTGCTGCGATCAAACAGAAGGTGAGATAATGGCAGCAAAGCCCACCTTTGCACAAGTGTTAAAATAGCAGCGGCAGGCGTCCCGTGGTGACGCGACCACTGGAGCAGCTGCGACGTGCCGGCACGCACACAGCGGTGTGCCCTCCACACAGCAGAGGGAACACGCGGCTCAGAATATCACGGCAAAGTCCTCTGAACAGTTGAATAGTTCAAATGATAACAGAACTGTGAGCTGGAGCCTGAAAGTTCCCCTCCAGTACCGCCAACAGTTCACGGGGAGAAACAGCCGCTGGTTGGATTCCCTCCGTGAGCAGCACCGGGTGGACGTCATTTACCACCAGGCCAACCACCGGGTGGTCTTTCAGGGCCCCAAGGACAGTGTTGTGCGTTGTCACGGCCAGGTCAAGGGCGTGCTTCAGGCGCGGCAGGCGTCGGGCGCGCCTTGAGGTAGCCCCGTCTGCCACACAGCAGGCGGGGCACTAACCATTAAACTAACGCATTATTAGGAGTATAACTCCTAGTATAACTCCTATTATTTATTACCTATTACCTATTAGGAGTATAACTCCTAATAATTATAACATCATATAATTGAACATTAAACTAACGCATGAAAAGTACTCCTAATAATTATATCATTACATAATTGAACATTAAACTAATGCATGAAAAGTATAACTCCCGACACGACGAGTGTCGGGACCCGACGCTCACTGAGCGCCTCAAACAACACCACAAACACGCCACTGTAACAACACACTTAGAATGTCTTTAAAGAATGTTTTAGATAAAGATTCATGTGTAACTGATGAAAAGAGTTAAAGGATATAGCGATAAAGGGGAGAGAAGACAGAAGACAGAGGGTTGACTTACGTGATCAGTCCTTTATAGACACTCGTACGCCTGTTCAATGCTCGGTGCCGAAGCTCGAGGCACCAAAAACTGACGCCTTGATGAAACCCGAGCACCGGATTAACATTTTATCATCGTTGAAGATTTCTCACTTCTCTTTGTGTATACATAAAGGTCGCCCGATCCTGTCATTATCACGCTTTACTTAATTCCTCTCTTTGTATTCCTTATTATGTTCCCCTTATCCCATCCTGTATTCCCCTTATCCCATCCTGTATTCCCCTTATCCCATCCTGTATTCCCCTTATCCCATCCTGTATTCCCCTTATCCCATCCTGTATTCCCCTTATCCCATCCTGTATTCCCCTTATCCCATCCTGTATTCCCCTTATCCCATCCTGTATTCCCCTTATCCCATCCTGTATTCCCCTTATCCCATCCTGTATTCCCCTTATCCCATCCTGTATTCCCCTTATCCCATCCTGTATTCCCCTTATCCCATCCTGTATTCCCCACAGCTCCATCATTTCTTACCTCCGTTTTGATCTCAACTTACTTCTTTTAGATATTTCACAAAACCAAACATTTGCCCCGGTGGCGAAAGTATGGTGGGAAAAACAGGTGTAGGAGAACACCTCCTACACCTGTTGTTGGTGCATCAAGGTTCTTACAATGATGATAGATAAATAATAATTTGTATGGACAAATACAAGGTTATTCTTTATAGACCTTGACTACATTTATAATTAATCTTTTACAATATAATTTTTATAACTAAAAAAAACTCACAGCTTACATGAAAAAAAAAATGATATATAGGTAGTTATATATATATTTTTTTTCAAGGGCCAACACGCGATAGACAATAAAAAAATGCGGAAACGTAAATTATATTGCCGAAAAATATAAATGCAGAGAAAACATAATTCGAGTAAGAGAGAAACATTAAAGTAACATTTCCTTTCCTTCTTAAGACTTTCAAAACACGTGACCAGACCAGCGCTTCCACTTCCGCTTCCTCCTCATTCTCTTCCTCCTCCTCCTCCTCCTCCTCCTCCTCCTCCTCCTCCTCCTCCTCCTCCTCCTCCTCCTCCTCCTCCTCCTCCTCCTCCTCCTCCTCCTCCTTCTCTTCCTCTTCCTCCTTCTGTACGTGATCTTGATAAAGCAGCTTCCAAGAGCGAGTGGTTGAGAGAGAGAGAAAGAGAAACTGTGCTCTCAACATTTCTTTGTTACAAAAGATACGAGACTCAAATTTAATTAGCCAGCCACAGTCCTTGCAGAAAAATAGAAATATAATAAATAAAAGAAAGAATATATATATATATATATATATATATATATATATATATATATATATATATATATATATATATATATATATATATATATATATATATATATATATATATATATATACCTTTAATATGGTATTCCCGCTAATATCATCATCATTATCATTACTGTTATCATTATCACTATTATTATCCTTAGTAGTGGTGGTAATGGTGACAGAAATATTAAGAAACCATCATTTATGTCTTATTTCTATTATTTTATCATCCTCTCTCTCTCTCTCTCTCTCTCTCTCTGTTACTCTATTAAGAAACTATCCTTTCTATCTTATTTCTATTTTCTTCATCTCTCTCTCTCTCTCTCTCTCTCTCTTACTCTATTAAGAAACCATCCTTTGTCTTATTTCTATTTTCTTCATCTCTCTCTCTCTCTCTCTCTCTCTCTCTCTTACTCTATTAAGAAACCATCCTTTCTGTCTTATTTCTATTTTTTATCTCTTTTTCTCTATTAAAAAAACATCCTTTCAACTTATTTCTATTTTTTTATCCTCTCTCTCTCTCTCTCTCTCTCGTAGCCCCAATTCCTCCTCGTTTCCCCCAGTGCCACAAAAACAAATAAAGGCAAACAGGTCAATACAACAGAGGCATCGCGTCTTTTAGGGGACAGTATAGTCACCTTTAACGTCCACAAAGGTCAACAGAAAACGAAGATTAAAAAATACTTAGAGGTTGTACACAATGTACAGTACGAGAGAGAGAGAGAGAGAGAGAGAGAGAGAGAGAGAGAGAGAGAGAGAGACGAGAGAGAGAGAGAGAGGAGAGAGAGAGAGAGAGAGAGAGAGAGAGAGAGAGAGAGAGAGAGAGAGAGAGAGAGAGAGAGAGAGAGAGAGAGGTCGCTTTCTCGCTGGTCCAGATATGTATGTGTATGTGTATGTATGTGCATATGTATATGTATATGTATATATATATGTAATAGATGTAAATAAAAAAAGAGAGAGAGAGAGAGAGAGAGAGAGAGAGAGAGAGAGAGAGAGAGAGAGAGAGAGAGAGAGAGAGAGAGAGAGAGAGAGAGAGAGAGAGAGAGAGCTTTATTAACAAGGGAAGATATACGTGACAGACTGACAAACAGACAGACAGACAGACAGATACACAGATTGATTGATTTAATGCCTAAAAAGGTGAATGTGCCACAGACAAACAGACAGATACCAGAGCTGGGCACGTTCCTGGATTTGGGGTAGTCCGTACCTGTACTTCCGTACTTCGGGACGCGGGTCGTCCGTACCTGTACTTCCGTACCTTATTTTACTTTGTTCTGTCCGTACCCGTACCTCCGTACCTCCGTACCTGTACCCTATAACTATTAAAACGCGCCTGAAAAAATATAGTCAGTACCTCAAAAATAAAACAAAATACAAGGCTATAATACATCAGAGCTTCATAAATATATATAGCAATATATATTTACCATCAAATAATCATCAAATCAATTAAAATAAAATTTGTCTCCAGTCTTCACAGTTCACAAATGAGTGAAATGACTAATTAGTTTAAATCACAAGTTTATTCTAGAGTGTATAACTCCTACTCCACTTCCTTCTCCTCCTTGTACTGCTGCTACACCTCCTTGTAGCCTAGGAGGTGCATGTTGCCCCTCACAAACACCAGCTGCTCAAAGTTTATGTTGCTGAGGCTGGACCTCTTCGGCCGCAAGATGTCTCCCGCGGAGCTGAACAGCCTTTCCACGGCAGCAGAGCTGGGGAGAGGGGTGTTGTACCTCTTGAAAAGGTCCAGCCAGGCATTCCTGTAGCGGGTGGGGAACAGGTTGGGACTGAGGGGGATGTCCACCATCTTCCTTTTCCAGTCCTCCAGGGTCTTGACGATGGTCTCCCCCACCTCTTCCTGTCGCCTCACCTCAGGGACTGGGGTACTGGAGAGCAGGAGGTGGAACTTGTCCATCCTCTCCTTCCTTTCCTCAGGCTGCTCCTCCTCCTTTGTGCCCACAATGTCCTTAACCTCCCTGACGATACGGTCCTTGATGTCGGCGGCCTGGTCGGGGCTGAAGTGCCGCACCAGGGATATGGTTGTAGTGGGGGTGGAGGGCAGTGGCCATCAGAAAGTCGGCATCCTTAAGCTGGTCGGCAAACCTTTAGCTGTCTGGTGCCCTCCTGCCTCTTCCTCTGATCCTCCTGCTCAGTCCCACTCTCCTCTATGTCCTGGGTGAACAGCTGGGAGGAGTCCAGCTCCACGTCAGACAAAGAAATATCTGACGTCCCCTGTGGTGTATGGGTTCTGGACGCAGATGGTGCAGGCGTGCTGGTTCTGTAGCTCACACTACTACAGCTACTATCCCCAGACACAC
>JACEEZ010006681.1:62993-72993 GCA_016584305.1 Chionoecetes opilio
AGGGAACGAAATATTAATTCAATAGGAGTATACGGAATAGGGAACGTATGAGGGCTGTGATCTGTGGGAAGGAGTTCAAGTTGGAGGGAGATTAATAGAAGGGTCCCCAAGGACAGATTATGGCCTCGGTAATGTTCCTCTTGCCTATAGGTGCCTTGACGTGACGTCACAGCCCTCGTTGTGCAGGCGACACACGCGGGAAATGCGAGCGTGGAGGACCAACAAACTCTGCGGGCCGCCCGTGTTGACCACAGCGACACAGTTTTTGTGTGAAGATGCCGTCAATTTGTGGTTTTTTTTAGATGTTCCAACAAGTCAGTTCAGTTCCCCGAGAAGTCTTTCTTTAGACTGCCCGCAGTTGGCAAGAAATACAAAGGGAAAAAGGAACAATTATCACTACAACGCCGAAAGTGGCTGGCTAACCTTGCAAGAGCTGACATATCAAAGACTAAAATGAAGTATCTCCGTGTAGCCCCTATGCAGTGATCATTTCTTGAGTGGTAAGTAGACCTTTGTTTCTTACTTGAAGTACAACATTCTAAATAAAATCAGTAGCTTGATCAGGAAACTCAAGAGTGACCTGGTACACTCGGTAACCCGACTGTACGTATACTACGCGACAAAATATCCGCCGCTTCATAACAGCGCTCCCATAAGGGAATTCTGAAAATTTACTGTATGTCAGCCTAGTGACTTTCGAGAGATATCCTGCATATGTCCAAGGCCAAGAAAGACAGGTCGGCCCACCAGCCGTCCCTAGGGAATTTTGTCCACGTGAACACGTAATCTTAATGGGAGGGACATGCTGACGTCGCCTAAAATTGAGAGACAGAGATGAAGTGGCGGGCAAACTGGATGAAACTGAAACTGCCCTCTACCCCTCGATCGCTATATTTTGTGACGTCAGTGAACACGGGAACAGGGAGAGGGATTAACTTTAAGGGCGCAGGCTGGCCGACCTTCCTTTCTTGGCCTTGCATATGTCAACTCGTTTAAAGTACGGACAGTCTATCAAGACCGTTGAGGAATGTTCAGATGACACTTGTCAGTTATAGACGAAGTATTTAAAAAAGGATCGCCTCACTTCCCGCGAATGATTTGAACAGACGTGCGCTGGTATAACTCTCATTATCTCCATAATGGGTGGCAAAAAAGACCTAACAAAGGAGAAAATTAAAGTTATTGTAACTCTACACAAGGCAGAGAGGCCAGTGGAAGAAAAGTTTTCTTTTTCTTTTTAGGCTCGTAGTTAGCCGTGTTTGTTTACCTTTTCTGGCCGCCACATCGGAACGAGGCCTCGCTTCAAACGGCGACCAAGGACCAAGACAACGTTTAAGTCCTCCACCAAGGAGAAACATTTAGCGTGCTTCCATTAGTGTAAGTTGGTTGAGGCAGATAAAGACTAATGCAGTGTTAATAGCCTGACAGACACAACCAGCACGATACACTCATCGAGGCAGGTGAATTTGGAGCGTTTGGCTCTATGACTTAACCCCTTGAGTAGCTATGTGGGAAAAAATTTCAAAATTGTTAAATGCTATTGCAAGAGGTATCAGTGGAAAGGTCTTGAAACAAACTTTCCAATGACACCAAGATGACCCCCCTAGGACCTAAAATAAGAAAGTTACATCAAATAGAAGTTCGCCTTTTGGGCATATTTTTGTCTTATAAAACAATAGGATTATTGTGACCGATAAAAATTTGGCATCATGAACACTCATGGTTAGGTTAGGTTAGGTTAGGTTAGGTTAGGTTAGGTTAGGTTAGGTTTCATTAAAACATAAGGTTAGGTTAGGTTTCATATTTTTTTTTTTTGTTTTTTTTTTTTTGTTTTTTTTTTTTTTTTTTGTTTGGTTTGGTTTGGTTTGCGCAAAATAAAACTAGCACCATTAGAACAAGCACCTATTGTAGGCCAAAAAAAAGTAGTTGGTGTCTCTGAAAACGAACGTGAAACTCTCCTCCATAATTACCAAACAAACAAACAGAACGAACGAAAAAACGAAATGAAAAACAGTGCATTGACATCGATTACAGATAGCCTGATAAAATGTTTCTACTCGATTTTTTTTTTTTTTTTTTTTTTTTTTTTTTTTTTTTTTTTTTTTTTTTTTTTTTTTTTTTTTTTTTTTTTTTTTTTTTTTTTTTTTTTCGGAGATCATACCTACCTTGAGACCCAGAACGTAATTTCCATTGTAATTTGGGTACCATTAGACGATTTCTAGTGAATATAAGCAACAATTAATAGATATGACCTGTTTAGTATCCTTGTCGACTAATTAATTTGGTATATTAATTTACTTTTCGTAATTTTATGGCTTACAACAGACGATTTTTTTTATAGTAAAGGGAATATCTGGGCATGAAGGGGTTAAATAATTTGGTAAATATTCCGCAGGAGTTGGCGGTCGCTAACCACTGCGACTAGGGGCAGCTGGGCAATCGTACACAATCAGATTAGCTTATTTTAACACAAATAACGGTCAATTTATAGTTTCACCCAACCAACGATTTTCTGATGCGCCTTATGTTTTTATGTGTTTTGAATGAATCTGCTAACCGTTTCTGTCGCAATTTTTTTATTTATTTTTTGTAAAAATGACAAAAAAAAGAAGAACCTAAACCTAACCTAACCTTTACCTATACCTAACCTAACCTAACCTTTACCTAACTTTAAAAAAAAAAAAAAAAAAAAAAAAAAAAAAAAATGCGACAGAAACGGTTAGCAGATTCATTCAAAACACATACAAACACACCAGCAAAACATAAGGCGCATCAGAAAATCGTTGGGTGGGTGAAACTATAAATTATCCCAAATAACTTAACAAAACCTAACTTAAACCTATCCTAAGCCTAACCTATACATAACCGAAGCCTAACCTAAACTATCCTAAGCCTAACCTAAGCCTAACCCAAATTTAACCTAACCTAAACGTAACCTACCCTAGGTATAATAATATAAAAATGGGCGTTACATTTTTGGTTTCCGCAAGTGAATAATAATGTGCTGCACAATATACTCAGCCGAAAATAATAGAGAAAAAAGTAATCTGTAAGGCATGTGGAGCTCGCCAACTCCTGCGGAATATTAACCATTTACCGTTATTCCAGTCAGAAACTGTTGAAGTAGGTTAAATCAGAATAGATTAGGTTAAAGGTGGGCTTTGGTTTAGTAACATGATACAAAGAAAAAAAGAAAATTTGGTAATAATGGACGAGGACTTCGCGGTCGTTTTCAGACACCGACTAATTTTTCCTGGCCTACAATAGGTGCTTTTTGTAATGCAGATAGTTTTATTTTCGGGAAACCTACATTTAAAAAAAACCAAATAATAATAACATTTCGTCACCGAATTTTATGGTCGCCGTTTCCATTAAAAACACAGTTTCTCCATTAGAAAAAGCACTAAAACTTGGCCGGGAGAAATTAGTCAGGGTCTCAGATAACAGGGAAGTAATTGAATAGAACATACCAAACGTAACCTTATAGGTTTTAATGAAACCTAACCTAATCTTAGCCACAAAGTATACCTAACCTAACCTTATAGGTTTTAATGAAACCTAACCTAACCTTAACCACTAAGTATACCTAACCTAACCTTAACCTTAACCATGCATAACATTCGGTGATGAATATATATATATATATATTTTTTTTAAACGGGTTTCCGGAAAAGAAAACTATCTCCATTAGAAAAAGCACCTATTGTAGGCCAGGAAAAATTAGTCGGTGTCTCTGAAAACGACCGCGAAGTTCTCGTCCATTATAACTAAACATTTTCAATACTACGGCAGTGCGAAGTGGGCAGTTTGGGTAGCAGCCCGGTTTGCGGGCTGGGCCGGGAGGGGCGGGGCGGGCACCCCCTACACCTGTAAAAAAAATATTATTTCCGACAAAAACGAGTGCCAGATTAATGTAAAACATATCAAAACTATTTCGGAAAACTAAGTTTCGGCCTCGAAATCACGAAATGACCTAAACTGTAAATTTACCACCACCCTAACTTGGACTTTGCTTATGTAACCTAACCTAACTGGAGGGGCTGCTACCCCCCGATATGTTATTATTCATTTCCGACGGCTGATGTAGGGGTTAGAAATACAGCAAATGGTCAGACCTACAAGTTGAGGACGGTTATAACTACATGATTTGTATTGTATTAAACTGCAGTAGAAACAGTTTGGCGATGATTTTTACTCCGCAAAATTGCTTTTTTTTTTTTAGGGCGGGGCTGCTACGTAAGTGATAAAAGAAATCAGATTATTGAAAAGAACATCAAAATCTATCTGAAAAAAAAGGTAAAAAAAATTAGCAAGATGTTGAGAAACCACAATTTACCTGATAAGTGGGGGACTACTCTATATAACATTTTTGTTGCAGGGAAACTAGATAACAGAGGAGAGGCGCGTAATGTTATTATTATATTTTCATCATGAGGCAACCATCACAAGTTTGCAATTGTCATTTCATTGAACGAACACCCTTATCTGAAAATTTCTATTTTTTTCATGTTTTTGATAAATTTAGTATGATGTAGTACTGATGCATATTTCTGCACATAGTGAAAGGGTTGGTGATGTCTTGATTAACTTGATGCATACCTTGATATCAGTTGTGGCCTGTGTTAATAGTGCGGATGCTTTCCAGCCCTGCAGCATGGAGGTGAACGTGGCCCCCGCCCTCGCCATCAAGGTGCGCTCGCAGGTGCAGTGCGTCGAGTTCTCCCCCTTTGAGTGGTCGGGTGGGTTGCTGGCTGTCGGTCTTCCTACGTCTGTCGCCGTGTTCACAGTTAAGCTTAAGGTATATACAGGATTAGTATTAGTATTGTGGAATTATATTCTGTATTGTTGGAATTTATTAACTAGGAATGCGAGTCTATTCATTGCCATGGACCATACTATCAATAGCATACTATTGATAAGAAGACAGTTATTCCTTACCTTTAATAGACACGTTGACATAGCATATTCACATCAAGTGTACATGCGGAGTCATTAGAGAGCTTTAAAGGGAGGCTAGATAAAAAAATTCATGAATGGGGATGAAAGGTGGATGTAGGTAGTGTTAAGTAACAGGAACTACCTCGTGTAGGTCTCACGGCCTCTTGTAGCTTCCTTATGTTCTTATGTTCTTTTGACAGGATGAGGGTGAGGGTGGCGACGAGTACGAGCAGGTGTGGGAGTGGCACGCCTGCAGCCAGCCCGTGTCCCTCACGTGGAGCCCCAGCTCCACCCTGCAGGCCGCCCCCGCCTGTCTCCAAGTGGCGGTGGCATCGGCAGACCACAAAGTCAGGGAGATCTCATCTGATTTAGGGGAATCAAATGTTGTGCAGGTTTGTGAATTTGTAATTTCAACATGTGTAGTTTAGCTTCAACAACATCATAATTTATATACTAATTTCAAAATCTATTTATTCTTAAGAATATATTTATTAATTGAATCAGGTAAACGAAATACCAATTTGATGTTCCCTCCTCTAGTACTTATGCTTTGTCTAAAACAAGAAATTATTTACACGTTAATGTTTTGCAGGAGATCTTGAGCCACACGGACTTTGTGAACAGTGTGACGTACAGCGGGGACAGCGGCAGTCTGGTGGCCTCGGCGGGCGACGACCTGACGGCCCGGGTGTGGGACAGCGCCTCACAGACACAAATATCTAAATTCCTGTTAACATCACCAGGTGTGTTGTCTTATGCTATGATAACACTGATTTCCATTTACAGGCAATCCTTCAATCAGCTGTGAGGCACATGTCCTTTCAAAAACCATGGTGGAAAAACATACACATGTGTACTATGGGTGTTGAATATCCGCTGGCGATGAAGCTATGGATAAGCTTCATTGTCATACATGAAACTGAAAACTGCATGCATATACGTATTGATTTTTTATGTGAGAAATTGTATACAGGAGGTCCCGTTATACGAGCATTCGATATACGAGAATCCGATGATACGAGATGTGTAAATTAGGGTCTATTTTCAATATACGAGATCGAAAATCCAATGTTACGACATTCAAACTGGGGTGAGTAAAATTACCAAGTTATTTAGTAAAGTAAATTACAAGTTATTTACTAAAACTATAAAGTCATTTACTGACTATATGATTTTACCTAAGGTTGTACGATAATCAATCTGAAAATATGATAATTTTGGTGGCTCGGTACGACAATGTGGCCTACAAAAATTCCCAACCCTGGGCGAGAAGCCAGCAACGGAGGTAGTATGGCCAGCAACAACCTGATCTCGCACTACCTAGATACTACTTTCCCTAACGACGGAAGCTACAGAGCTCCCTCGGTAGGTCGTAAACGAGTAGGAAGGTTGTGACTGGCTAAGGCAGCCTGCCCCGTCCGCCGCCTCTCTAAAAACCGCCGTCATCCGCCTCACCTGTGCTTTCCTGAAGAAGACAGTCAGCTCCTACGCCTGTGATAGCACCTTAGGATATTACCAGTGATCATAGGATTCGTCAAAGGGTCCTCGCTTTCCTACTAAATAATTACCAAGGAGATCTCCGCTGGCGGCGGAAATCGGCCGCCCGCACAACACAACACTCCGTTATCAGCTGTATAATATGTGCCTTCCGGAAGAAGTCAGGTCAGCTCCCACGCCTGTGATAGCACCATAGGATATCACCAGGGATCATAGGATTCCTCAAGGGGTTCTCGCACCCCTACTAAATATTACCAAATGTTATTTTAGCTTGAAAACATGTCATTTTTTTTTTTTTTTTTTAAATTGATGCGGTCCTGGAACCAAACCTATATTTTACCATTAGTTATGTGTTTCGTTATACGAGATTTAGCTTTACGAGTATGCCAGGTGGAACCTAACTGCTCGTATCTTCGGGACCTCCCTGTATTGATAATTGAGTATAAGTATTGGGAGGATTTCGTGTATAGTCTTTTGTTTATTTTCAGATTAATATGATATTTTAATTATAGAACCAAGGAGTACATATGAGCCACGGCTCTAATAAATAATGCCTGCATGACAGGAATGGTTGTTCGCTTCCACCCGGATGAGCCGGACCTCCTGATGGTGGCGGAGAAGAAGGGAGTGCTGCGGGTGTACTCGGTGAGCAGCGGCTGCTCCACCCTGTACCTGAGGTGCGCGGGTCCCTTGCTGGGGGCTGACTGGTCCATCCCTGAACCAGCCCTCATTGTGGCGGCCGGGGCCAAGGGACTCACGGTCTGGAATGTTGCCTCACTCCAGTAAGTGTAACACCCAGGCGGGACTTTGAAGCATTTGTTAGTACGTATATAACTTAATTTTAAGGAGAGGGTATCAATAAGATATTTTCTTGCATGTCAGGTCACTTTATGAAATATCTTTATTGCCGTATTTTACGGCATATAAGACGCTGCATCTTGGAAGACGCACCCTGATTTTTGAAGGAAATTTCTAAGAAAAAAGAAAAAAAAACCAGACCACCAAAACGGTTGTCCGATATACAGTCATTTTCACACAAGAACACACTCACTATTCATTATCTTCATTCAGCACTGCTCATCAGCCATTTTTATTTTCTAGCTTGTATGCGATAGTATAAGTAAATCGTCATGTTGGCTGGCTGAACATGTACACGCAGGTCGGACGGCTGGATTTAAAACAAACCCGACCGCGGCGGTGTGCAGCTGCGTGCCTGCCTGGCGTGCCGATCAGCTGAGTCTGGCTTTGTCGTCCTGAGTGTAAACACCTCCTCTCACGTCTTCCCGTGCCTCACTACGTTGCCTGCCTCCTGTGCCTCACCACGTATTGTTTGAACTTCCCTGTATGTGTGTAGTACGTACTTGTGATGGCTGCATGTACATAAGTATACAAACTTTCATCTAATGTAACAAACAAAGTTCCTTATACACGGAATGGCTGTTGGCGCCAATCTGCCGAGGCGGAATGGCTCACGCCAGTACCACAGTAAACATCACAGCGTGAAGACAGATTAGTTGATTTGAATGTCTTATGGTATTTGAAATACTTGTAACAGATAAGTACTGAGATTACATCATATAAGAGGCTGAATTGAATAGCTACCTAAGCTAACCTCCTACAACATTCGTCTTGGAAGACGCAAGAGTGTTTTTCATGGTATTTTTTAGGGAAAAAAGTGCATCTTATAAGCCATAAAATACGGTAATTATATTTCATACTTAGATTCATTATGCATGGTCTTGTGCCAACAGGTCTTAAATATCACCAAATCAAATGGTACGATTGATATGTGTCAAGATGACTTTATTTGTAACTTTTTTTGAAAAAAATATACATTTTGCACCAGACAGTTCCCAAAATGTTGAAGTGTTCCTTCATGTTGATAATATATAGGAGAAACTCGCAGTAACTTTTATCCAGGAGTGAAAAATATGTATCTAGGAAGTGTGCATGCTATGTGCTAAGCTTGGCAGGCACTGTACAAGATGTGCAAATTGCAATGTGTATATATCACTTTGTTTGGTGGATAAGCTTTTACAGTAAACTGTTTATGTATCGTAGATCTATCCAGACGAGGTAGCATTTATTATGAAGACTATAATGCTAAGCTTAAGTGATTAGAAGGCATTATTTTTGTATCCTGGGAATGAGTTAGATACACATACGTAGGGTTGTGTATCGTCAAAGATCACATCAAAATAGGCTCACCTATTCTTAGGTTCTTAGAGAGTATGCGAGGTATAAATGCTTGTACAAAATGTCATTAACTGCGAGGTATAAATGCTTGTACAAAATGTCATTAACTAAGTACTATATGGCATAGAGTAATCTAAAAAAAACCCTGGCTGATATCTTAGAATCTACTGTTCTGTGGTAAGAAGACATAATTTATTACGGAACTCAGCACTACACGTCAAGCTCATCCTGTATTGATTCCTCCTTGCTCATATCCTCCTTGTTGTATCCTCCTTACTCATATCCTCCTTGTTGTATCCTCCTTACTCATATCCTCCTTGTTGTATCCTCCTTGTTGTATCCTCCTTGCTCATATCCTCCTTGTTCATATGCGACGGTGTCTTCCCTCAGGCCCCACAGTGAGGTGAGGGAGGTCGGGCTGGGGGACAGAGTGCTGGAGGTGCAGGTGTGTCGGTCAGCGGTGGGTCTGGTGGCCACGCACTCGGCGCCACACACAGTCAGGGTCTCGCACCTCCACTCCAGCAAGATCCCTATCGCTGCTCATCTGAAGGTTAGTGTTTGAAGGTTTGTTTCGGTGCTGGGGTCTTGGTTAATGTTAGATGCTTATATTGTAGTAAGTTTTGATTCATGTTCTTTATATTCATGCATTGCCATTGGTGTTTTGTTTTTGCTTGAGAAAGGATTACCAACTATAGTCTGGATTTCTTGTCCATTGGTTACATTTTGTCTCCATTTACTTTGTGATTGTTCTCCATATCTCTTACACTTGTTAATTTGGATCTCTCTCTCTCTCTCTCTCTCTCTCTCTCTCTCTCTCTCTCTCTCTCTCTCTCTCTCTCTCTCTCTCTCTCTCTCTCTCTCTCTCTCTCTCTCTCTCTCTCTCTCTCTCTCTCTATGATACTAGTTCGCTATTAAGCTTCTTTACATCCCACAACCTGTACCCAGTTCTTCTTTTTTTTCTCAATCAAGATACTCGGCTATGGTTCTTGGGGACAAATCCTTGTTTATGAGACCCACAAAGGCATTGAGTCCTAGGTGGTCATTTAGTTTGGTCGTGTGTCCCCCCAGTGAGCCTTGGCCTTTCCTCCCACAGGTGGTCGGGGGCATGAGCTGGCACCAGAGTCATCCCTACCTGGCAGTCGGGTCAGACCGCGAAGTTCTCTTATGGAAGATTGAGAACATATAAACTTCATTGAATAATCCAATAGTCCTACAACTCATGTGAAAAGTTAATGAAGTTATTTTGTTGAATTGGATGCTTGAACATTTGTTGTGGAAATTAACCATTGACAAAATTGTAATAAATGTGGGTAACTATTAAAAGTGCTATACGTGTAAAGTATACTTTTGCAGATCTTCTCCGGTATGC
>JACEEZ010006681.1:77993-90493 GCA_016584305.1 Chionoecetes opilio
GAAGGAAGGAAGGGAAGAATGAGGAGTAAAGGAAGGGAAGGGAAGGATAGAGGCATATATGTGATGGGAGTGGAAGGGAGGGAGTGAAGGGAGTGAGGGAGTGAGGGCCCTGCATAACTCACCACTGTAACGAGATGAACACGCTATACATTATACACTATCACAGACACTCCTATACTTACGAATGTTCAAATGACGTACTTTGAGGTAATGGAGTCAGTGGTGATGGTAGTAGGAAAAATCATATGTTGTTGTTCTACATAAGACTGGTGAGATGCACTGTTGGCTGTTATTGAGATAGAGCTGTACTATATCTTTTTTTCTTACGATGTTATGTATACAGTATTCAGTATTGACAAGTGTTGTTGCATGGGCTTATACAGACATTTCTAGTTAAGTACATACCCCAGGGACAGAATATGTTCGTAAGAAAGAGAGCTCCTGTACTACCGTTGATAACAGTGAAGTCGCCACCTGCAGTGATGTCGCCAGGCGCCATATATTACGAATTATAGCATTACTACTGATTTTTATGTGCCACTGAAGATAATACACAGTAGTTTATATCATGACTGTATAATCTACCCTGTTTCAGCGTTGTTTTATGCTTTGTAGCTGCAAGTATAGACGGTTTCAAATTTCACTACGCGTTTTTTTTTCGGGCGACGACGACAGCGGTACGACACTCAGTAAATAAACACTAGATGGCGACTCTACTGTTGTTAGCCACTTTGTAGATATTTTTGTCATTTGTTCATTTATAGCCATACTATGACACAGATAAAGACACAAAATGACACAGACTCTCCAGATAGCCCCTTCTAACTTTCCTGAAATCATGCATGTAGAAATGTAAGTATTAACGCCACCACACGTCTGTAAACAGAAAAAAAAGTTGTCCTGGCGACTTTACTGTTATCTACGGTACTAACACTACAAACTTACTCTAAAATCATTATCATAGGAATGAAAAAAAACCACCCAGCAAAAATACTGAAATAAAAAACTCAAAAAATTGGAAAACAAGAGAAAGTGAGGCAATAGACAATGATCGAGGCAATGGTATACTCGACAATGGGACACTCACGCTCTGGGACCACCGTGTACCCCGCCACCACGCCGCTGAAGGCCGTGAAGGGGTCGTGCTCCTCCAGCAGGCCCGGCAGACACACGGGCTGGACGGCATCTGCGGCAGGGGAGAGACAGAAAGATAAACACACAGACATACAGACAGAAAGATAAGATAGACAGACAGACGGATAGATAGACAGACATAAAGATAAACAGACATACAGAAAGAAAGATAGACAGACAGACAGAAAGGTTGACAGACATACAGAAAGGTAGACAGACAGACATAAAGATAGCGTTAGGGCGTGAAAGCCGCCGCGCTCTGTTAAACAAGGTATTATTGGAGGGCCGCCGAGGCATGCTATAAAGTGTATTAGTGTATAAGATAGTGTCTATTAGATTAAATTAGTGTCTATCTATCTATCTTTCTGTCTGTCTGTCTGTTTATCTTTGTCTGTCTATCTATCTATCTTTCTGTCTGTCTGTCTACCTTTCTGTCTGTCTGTCTATCTTTCTGTCTGTCTGTCTGTTTATCTTTGTCTGTCTATCTATCTTTCTGTCTGTCTGTCGGTCTACCTTTTTGTCTGTCCGTCTATCTTTCTTTCTGTATGTCTGTTTATCTTTCTGTCTGTCTATCTATCCGTCTGTCTGTCTATCTATCTTTCTTTATATGTCTGTGTGTCTATCTTTCTGTCTGTCTGTATAGTGTATAGTGTAAAGTGTCTATAGTGTGTATTATAGTATGGCCACTGTTATGTCGTCATGCATCCAACGTGACCACAGATAAGTATAGTGTGGTGGCGCGTCATGGATGGCGGCGTTTATGGCTGCCTTGGGTACTGTGCATGTCTGGCAACACTGAAGGCTGGTTCACACTGAGTTTTTTTCGTCATTTTTGTAGACAGATAAGTCTGTCTCTTGCGGGCTAGTGTGGAGATTACGTTCACACACGCAATTCGTTTCGGTCGACAAATCTTCTTCTTCTTCTTCTTGTGACCTTTTCTGCTTAGTATCGCCAAAGACACTCGTTGTAGTGTCTTTGGTATCGCTTTGTAGGTCGTCTGTCAAGCTCGTGCTGACGACCAGTGTCGTCCCTGACTTCCCGTGCCTGACCTGCAGGGTCAGGGGTCACGTCGCGCTACAGGGGCTAGGGGCTAGGGGCTAGCTTGTGTGTATTTGGCGCGCGAAAGATAAGTTTTCGCGCACTTTATTATGAAGTAGTATTGATAGTTTCATTTTTTCCTTGATATCATCTACTAAATCAAACCCCACGTCTAACCTTACATAATCTGATTTAAACTAACATCCGTTTATGGCTAGCTAAAATGGAAAATTTTCGGTATTATATGTATCGCCATTGGCATGGGAAATTGGGTAAATTGGGATTAAAATTAAGGATGAAAATATCTGCACGATGATGTAAGTTAAATTTGTTAGTTTTTAGTGCCCAATACCGAAATTATACCAATAATTGGGGTGATTGGGAAGAGGGTGGTGGTGGCTTCTGCGTTTATTTGAATTTGGCGCGCGAAATTCTCGGCAAGTCGGTCGATAAAAGACCGAGTGAGCGGTGTGTGATTTTAAAAAAAAACCTATTGCGATCATGACACCAGCCCCAGACCCAGACCGACTTCTCTGTCGACAAAATGCCGAAAAAACCTCAGTGTGAACCACCCTTGACGCTGGTGAAATGAGCCACTGTATTATAGGTAAGGTGGTCTCAGGTCTTGGCCTCGGTGACTCCTTGTTTTCCTGCTACGGCAACAACTTTATTATTGTGATTATTTATGATCGATTTTTATTATTTTATTATTTATTATTTGTGATCTTTATTATATATTTGTCATTTATTATTGTGTATTATTGTCTTATTTATATACCGTACCGATCCATTTATTTTTTATTATTTCTGATGCAATTGAAGCATAAATGATATAAACAAATACTTAATTACTTGAATGAGTTACTTAATTAGTGGTTAAATTATCAATCAACCACTAATAATCGCGGTTTTTAGGCGGCAGTATATAGATTCTTCGCATAATATCTGCAAAAACTGTATGACTCAAGCAATACAGGTCATATTACAGAAATACAGGTCAGAAACACAGGTAAAAATACAGGTAAGGTCCTCAGGTCAGGAAATACAGAAATACGGAAATCAACGAGACGAAAGCACCTTCAGGAGTAGGAAGGAAGATCGCACACAGAAACATGAAGAACAGCGCAAAAAAATAAAAATAATAATAAAGAAAGAAAGAAAAAAAAAATCCGTCATAAGTCCATCGTTTTTTGAGTTGCGATAGATTTCTCCCTACCGTAGATAACAGTAAAGTCGCCAGGACAACTTTTTGTTTCTGTTTACATTCGTCTGGTGGCGTTAATACTTACATTTCTACATGCATGATTTCAGGAAAGTTAGAAGGGGCTATCTGGAGAGTCTGTCATTTTGTGTCTTCATCTGTGTCATAGTATGGCTATAAATGAACAAATGACAAAAATATCTACAAAGTGGCTACCAACAGTAGAGTCGCCATCTAGTGTTTATTTACTGAGTGTCGTACCGCTGTCGTCGTCGCCCGAAAAAAAAACCGCGTAG
Source organism: Chionoecetes opilio (assembly GCA_016584305.1). NCBI lineage: Eukaryota > Metazoa > Arthropoda > Malacostraca > Decapoda > Majidae > Chionoecetes > Chionoecetes opilio. The sequence goes on from JACEEZ010006681.1 coordinate 81,664, forward strand.
TGAAATTTGAAACCGTATATACTTGCAGCTACAAAGCATAAAACAACGCTGAAACAGGGTAGATTATACAGTCATGATATAAACTACTGTGTATTATCTTCAGTGGCACATAAAAATCAGTAGTAATGCTATAATTCGTAATATTTGGCGCCTGGCGACATCACTGCAGGTGGCGACTTCACTGTTATCTACGGTAGATATCTACAAAAAACTGTAGGACACCAGAGATACAAGTAAATTCGTTATTATCAACACAGCGGACGCCATGAAAGCACCTTCAGCGTCGTCTTCAGGAGTAGGAAGGAAGGAGGTGTCGGAGGAGGTGCTCACCGTGGAAGATGAAGGAGTAGGAAGGAAGGAGGTGTTGGAGGAGGTACTCACCGTGGAAGATGAAGGGCGTGGCCAGCTCCAGGAGGCCCACGTTGACCCCCAGGAAGAGGTCGTGCAGGGTCGCGATGTCGGGGTGGATGCGGCGACCTACCACATAGTTCTCTTCCGCCGCCTCATCCGGAAGCCGCCCCGACCTGCTGACGTGAACCACAGTGCTGCAGGGAAACATAAGATCATCAGAACATAGGAACATGAGAACATAAGAACATAAGAACATAAGAACATAAGAACATAAGAAAATAAACTGCCGCACCTCACTACCACACCTGAGGCCCTGTGTCACGCTGCCACGCCCACACATCTACCCACCAATACATAACTTAAAAAAGAAGATAAATTTGGATACAGAGACAGAACCAAACGAGAATAGCTCTTGCCAATACATACTTCAGAAAAAAAATGGATAGATATAGAATTATAGATACAGAGACAGGACCAGAATAACTCTTGCCCTGCACGCTACAATTAGGTAAATTCCCCCACCTACCTCCTAACACCACACATACACATTAGAAAATAACCATAAACACACTAGAAACAAACAAAATATGATCCCATTCTTGTTGTCATCACGCTGTCAATGTATCTGTCATGCATTGAAAACCATTGACATTATTGACTACATTTCGTATTTTCTGAAACCTCTGTCAAGATAACTCCTTCACACCCAGATTTTTCCTTTGCTATAAAAAATTGTATGTTGTCGAGCCATGAAATTACGAAAAGTAACTAAATATACCAAATTAGTTAGTCGACAAGGATACTAAACAGGTCATAGCTATAAAATATTGCTAATATTAACTAAAAATCGTCTAATGGTAGCCAAATTACAATGGAAATCTCGTTCTGGGCCTCAAGGGGTTAATCTCATTTGTTGTTACATGAACATATCGTTGGCTCACATGCTGGGCGAGACGGTGCAGTCGGCGTCGGTGAGGACATGGAAATTGGTGACGATGAGTCCCGGACAACGGTAGAAGAAACGACCGTCCTCGCGCGAGCCCAGAGCCACCAGCCACGGCAGCTGCGTCGTCCCCAGCTGGTCCTTGGGCTGCAGCGGGTTCTGGCGGGGTGAGGAGAACGCTATGACTTGACTCCTTACTTAATGACGTTCTAGTGAAGGTGAGGAGAATGTTATGACTCCTTACTTAACCCTTTCACGCCCAGATCTTTCCTTTGCTATAAAAATTTTGAATGTTGTCGAGCCATAAAATTACGAAAAGTAACTAAATATACCAAATTAGTTAGTCGACAAGGATACTAAACAGGTCATATCTATAAAATATTGCTTATATTAACTAAAAATCGCCTAATGGTAGCCAAAATACAAAGAAAATTACGCTCTGGGTCTCAAGGGGTGAATGACACTGAAACCACAAGCACACGCATCGATCTAAAATCACTCACACAAGAAGCTGCGACGACTGAAAACCATGCAAACTGAACAGACTATCAGTTCTATCACTTTAATAAGAACCTATGATATCTAAGGAAGTTTGCGATCTTTTATATACCCGAACCACACAAAAAACTCATACTTAAAGGCTGAACTAGAACCAGAAGCCGAGGAGGACTCACCCGGCCACAGTCTACGGGAAGGACGAGTTCAATACCAGTTCCCTCCAGGAGCTTTCTGACCCTATCGAGAAACACTTCGGCCAGTGGCGGAATCTGAGGGATCTGTGGCGTCCTTCTGTGTTGTTTCTACTACTTCTGGGTCCTTGGGGTTGTTCAAGGTGGGAACAGGCGTGTCTTTGGCGTCTTCTACTATATCAGGGTCCTTTGGGTTGTTCGGGATGGGACGAGACGTGTCCTCTTCTTCTTCTTCCTCCTCCTCCTCTTCCTCTTCCTCCTCCTCCTCCTCCTCCTCCTCCTCCTCCTCCTCCTCCTCTTCCTCCTCCCCCTCCTCCTCCAACTCCTCTTCCACCTTTTTTTCCTCTTCCTCCTCGTCGTCAGAGGTCGACGTTAAGGTGTTGTGGATCTCTTGGGACAGAAGGGCCAGCTCGGTCTTGAGAGGATCGTCGGGGGTCCCAGGGTTTTCCTCGTCCCCCATCACCTTCACCATGCCCTCGATCCTCTGCAGGGAGGGAGGAAGGGAAGCAAGGAGGTTAGGAGGAGGGCATTTTTTGGAGGAAGAGAGGAAGGGAAGCAAGGTTACGAGGCTCCTAAGATATGCTGTGATAGTGAAGACAGTGATGTGGTGAATATCAGGAAACTTACGAAAGTGACGATAGTGAGGACATGATAATAGTGTTGTATGGATGATTAATGAAGTCATGGGCAAGACAATTATCATGATAAGGGACAGATGTCATCATAAAGTTTGTTACATGACGTTATCACTTTACACATTCATTAGATACCTATTGATATACATGTTATAGTACAAAAAAAAAGTTCTTAACAACATCCTAGAACGAACTTGCGTGCACCAGTAAATCATCACATTTATCGAAGCTATACGTTACAGATAATTAGTTTATCATCTTAAGGAAAAATGACCTCTTGATCTCCCTCACAAACCTTTGACCTACCTTGACCGCCCTCATCAACGCCTCTGACCTCCGAATCCTTCGCCGGGGCGGCACGGGGACGGGCGGGGGCACGGGGGCCAACCTCACCGCGATGCGATCCTGGTGAAATAGAATATCCTGGTGAATAGGTGAAAGCCGGAAAAAGACGAAAATAAAGGAGCGAAAAAAGGATGAAAGGATGATAGAAGGGAGACAGAAAAGAGAGAAAGGAGGATTTACGTAACACTGTGAATATGCTGGAGTCTAGAAATGAGTAAATTGCTCACAAACAACTTTTATCATATAAGCACCACCACCACCACCACCGCCACCACCACTGCCACCCTCACCACCATCTCCAGGCATTCGGATTCCTTAAAAAGAAATATATACACTGTAAAAACACGGCCGGACTCCAGTACTCACGTAAATACTACATGCATACAAAAATTTAATTACTAGACCGTGACCGTGGAGCTAAATTGAGTATTGATAAAAACATAGACCATGGAACTTAGATGTAGGCATAAATAATATAGACTGTTGACTTGAAGTATAGACCGTGATTCTAAACAAATAATAAGACTTGAAAAAACACGAAACACATGAGAATATATCTTGATCTATATATTTAAAACAACACTTGTGGGCACCATCACCTACAGCTACTACATCAGACCCTCACCGGCAGCAGGAGGGCGGCGGCGAGGCTTCCTGGAGGCGCCACGAATCTCCTTGTCGCGTGTGTTTTCCTGAATCCCGCCTCTGTTGACACGGGAAGGCGGTGAGGAGGACATGTTTAGAAAGTTACACATTATCAATATGGCAGTGAAGTATTGGCATAGATAAGAGCTTGTTAGACATAAAGGAAGATGTTTTCGTTTGTCTGTCTGCCTATCTGTCTCCCTGTCGATCCTTCTGTTTGTCTATCTGTCTATCTGTCTATTTTTCTGTTTGTCTATCTGTATATCTTTCTGTCTATCTGTGTATCTATCTATATATCTATCTATCTATCTATCTATCTATCTATCTATCTATCTATCTATCTATCTATCTATCTATCTATCTATCTATCTATCTGTCTGTCTGTCTGTCTGTGTCTGTCTGTCTATCTTTGTCTGTCTATCTATCTATCTGTCTGTCTGTCTATCTTTCTGTCTGTCTATCTTTCTGTCTGTCTATCGTCTGTATTTTTCTATCTGTTTATTTTTCTGTCTGTCAATCTTTCTTTCTGTCTATCTATCTGTCTGCATATCTTTCTATCTGTCTATCTATCCGTATGCCTGTCCAGTTGTCTGTCGTTTTCCTTACCTGTGAACGTGTGGGCAGTCGTCCCCAGCAAGACACTCACCACCGCCACCACCGCCGCCGCCATGCCTCCTCACGACCTGTCTTCGTCCTGGAAATATTTCGTTCCTTTCACTGTCCTGCTTGTACGATGAACGTTTATTGTTATCCATTTCATTAATAAAAAGAATAATGTTATAATAATTCAGAAAGACAGAGAGAGAAATAAAAGAGAGAGACATACAGACAGACACAGACACACACGGAGAGAGAGAGAGAGAGAGAGAGAGAGAGAGAGAGAGAGAGAGAGAGAGAGAGAGAGAGAGAGAGAGAGAGAGAGAGAGAGAGAGAGAGAAGAGAGAGTACCTTGACGACAGGCGCGGCAGTGATAAGCGTAGTACATAAACGAAATGTCTTATGATAACATGGCTTCTTTAGATAGTAAGCACTCTTGCTCCGTTTTCTTTCGATGAATTCTACGAGAAACTCCGACGAAACATGAGGCGTAATGGGATATCGATTTCAAGAACTTAAATAAAATTGATGAGGCTCTTAAAAAAATGAACAAATCGAGTGATAATCAAATATACGATAATTGAGACTCCTAGTTCCATAAGGTAGCAAACGCCATATACACCTAGAATAGTTATTTTTGCACCAATGTATATAGCAATAGTTATTCACCCTCATTCATCATGCCATTTTCTAGGCATCAACAGGGGTCACTTACGATCCTTCACTACAACAACAACACAATAAATCGTCAGCCGAGCAACGAGTATAAGACGCGACACACACTTGGCACAGAACGGTATGGGTGTGGATGTATGACTGAGACTGACGCTGTGACGGTAAAATCTCTCTCTCTCTCTCTCTCTCTCTCTCTCTCTCTCTCTCTCTCTCTCTCTCCTCGTCACCCTCCGCCTCCTCCCCCTCAATCCCTTCCTATACATTTAGTTCTGCAAGGGACTATTGGGTCATCTCAGAACTCTTCACTTATCCTTTCATTTCATTTCTCTCTCATCTTCGTAATATTCTTATCACATCTACTCTATGACTATTTCCCACATTAGAGGACCTCTAATCAACAAAATGCCAGAAGCTTTATCAATATCAATTTTCACCTGTATAATCAACCACTCACTCTGTAGATTACTTTCACATAAAATCTAAAATTGCTTTCATAAAACTAATTCTAAAACCCAATACAGACAAAAGTAGGACAAAAGTAAGAACAAAAGTAAAGAGAAAAGTAGGGTAACTTTTGAACATACGAATATACAAATGCGTGAAATATTTGGGACTTTCTCTGTTTGTCTGTCTGTCTGTCCATACCGTTACTTATATTTTTATATCTGTCTGTCTGTCTACCTATATTTTTATGTCTGTCTGTCTGTCTACCTGTATTTTTATGTCTGTCTGTCTGTCTGTCTGTCTACCTGTATTTTTCTATCTGTCTGTCTGTCTGTCTGCCTACCTGTATTCATCTGTCTGGTCTGTATGTCTACCTGTATCTTTCTATCTGTCTGTCTACCTGTATTTTTTTACCTGTCTGTCTACCTGTATTTTTTTATCTGTCTGTCTGTCTACCTGTATTTTTTTAATCTGTCTGTCTGTCTACTTGTATTTTTCTATCTGTCTGTCTGTCTACCTGTATTTTTCTATCTGACTGTCTGTCTGTCTACCTGTATTTTTTTATCTGTCTACCTGTATTTTTCTATCTGTCTGTTGTCTACCTGTATTTTTATGTCTGCCTGTCTGTCTGTCTGTCTCTCTCTCTTGCGTCACACATCATGCTTTCTAACCTCATGATGTATAAGTGAGGCTCACACATGGAGGCGTGAGGGGGGGGGGGGGGGGAGGGAGGCGACGCCCATACTCAATCTATGGGAGGATACGAGAGTGACTGGTATATGGCAACACTGATATTATTTTTTATGCGTCTATATTTCCGCGTGAAGATGATTATGGCGATGATGATGACGAGTAAGAAGAGGAAGAGGAGGATGAGAGGGAAGAGAAGGAGGAGGGAGGAATGTATGAATTGACGTGCATGGTGATAAGTCTTGATGACTGCATGGATTGTATGATGGCGATGACAGGGTAATGACCGTGGCGGTGACAGGGTGGTGGTGTGCGTGTTGTAGGAAGAGTAATATAAGGTGATGGTGGTGATGGCGGTGTTAGTGTCACAGAGAGGTGATGACATAAAGTGATGGCAAAACATTGACTTTCACTAAACGATCGACCTTCATCATCAAACGACTGACACGATTTGATCTCTCTCTCTCTCTCTCTCTCTCTCTCTCTCTCTCTCTCTCTCTCTTCTCTCTCTCCTCTCTCTCTCTCTCTCTTTATATATACATATATACGGGTCTACATACAGGCGTTGATAGAGAGTGCATGGTGCCTGCGGTCCAGACATGAATTCTGGAAACAGTATACCCTGACAGGATCTATGGCAGTAGTTCTCACCTACGCGTGGGTAATTACCTAGGGGGCGTGAGTTAATATAGGAAAAGGAAGAACTTTCAAGTATTTAACTTGAAGCTCGGCCTTCGCTTTAACATGAAGCTCGGCCTTCGCTTTAACATGAAGCTCGCTCGTGAGGGTGAGCGACTGATCGAAGAAAATCGGAACGCAGAAGCAAGAGCGTGAAAAACTCTGCGGTAACGTCTTGCCACGTTTCACTAACTCCGTAGACTGGACACGGCGGCCAATCTAACTGAGTTTGCTGGGTATATGCAAGGTGTTAATGAACAATTATGTGCACAATAAAAATGCAATTTTTTTTTCGGTTTCAGGATTATTTTGAAATCTTGGTTGAAGAAGGGGGTGGGGGGGCATGGAGACAAGGACTACCTACTGAAGGGGGCGTGGTGATAAAAAGGTTAAGAAACACTGATCTATGGCAATGCTACTCAGTAACTGTCACCACACGACTAAACAACTCTCTTAATGTTCCTCTTATCCTGAAAATCTCACCTATTCAAGGACACATTAGCCTGCTTGACCTATGCTACCTAGTGCAGGGATCCCATTAATATTGAGTCTCACCAAGAGAGGAAAATTATGTGAAGAGACACTGTTGTGTTGTCCCCCTTGAACAAGAGGACGGGTATGTGTGGTGTGAGGTCTTGCCCTTACCCATACATATTACATACAAGTGATACAACGGTCTCTTTTAACTCTAACAAGATTTTTTCCGGGAGGCTAATAGCTGGCGATCACGATTCCAGGGCGTAATCAAGACCGTGGGTGACAAAACACACACACACACACCTAGAATAACACCTGAACACGCAAGGAACATTCAAAGTAACCCACTCTTCTGGTACAGTACACCATATAAACAAGTTTTCTGAGGCAACAGAACTAAGCGAAGAAAACGATTTTTGAGGATCAACTTAGTTTAATATTAAAGCTTTGTTAGGTTAGCATCATCGGATGAGTTTATTGATGAATGAGGGATGGGGATGAAGACTATAAACACTTTCGGGATGAGTAAAAATATCCGTAAGTGAAGTGAAGACTGTGCGGTGAGTAACAAACATCAAGATGAGTATAAATCTAATGGCGTGAACGAGATATGAGAGAGAGAGAGAGAGAGAGAGAGAGAGAGAGAGAGAGAGAGAGAGAGAGAGAGAGAGAGAGAGAGAGAGAGAGAGAGAGAGAGAGAGAGAGAGAGAGAGAGAGAGAGAGAGAGAGAGACCCATACAAGTTTAATAGGTCCATACACCACACACATACACACACTTTTAACCCCATTCAGGCTGTTAACACCTAAACCTGCCGTACGTAAGTAGTATCGATTCACCATTTATCGAACATCAATCATCACTACATCGGGAAGTTAACGATTGTGGTAATTTTTAATGTGTCAAGTAGCTACTTACATACATACACTAACATTATAGTCTATTTTATTTAACGAGGTGAAAATTCCATTCTATCTTAAGTTCTCATGCTTAAAATGATGCCTAAGTTTACCTGATGATATGGTTAACTATGATCAAATACAACTGAAATTTAGAAGAACTGTAGTATTTCCTTCTCCTGGCATCAATTATTATCAGTCAGTAAGTAGCAAGGGGTCAGGATTTTTCACCTCGTTAAAAACAAGAGTATAATGAGACGCGTGTATACTTTACTGTATGACTTTTTTAACTACGATGACATTGGCAGAGAAAATATGAATTACTGTAATGCAATGGTAACTTTTGTGGATGTTTATAATATCACGTATCGTATTACCTTTCTCTCTTAACCCCTTGAGACCCAGAACGTAATATCCATTGTAATTTGGGTACCATTAGACAATTTTTAGTGCATATAAGCAATGTTTTTATAGCTATGACCTGTTTAGTATCCTTTTCGACTAGCTAATTTGGTATATTCAGTTACTTTTCGTAGTTTTAATGCTAACAACAGACAATTTTTTATAGCAAAGGAAAGATCTGGACGTGAAGGGGTTAACATAATACTTGTTGCTAGGATATATTACTGATTTTAATTATGGTATGGGGGTTTAAATCTAGGTAGGCCTACTTGTCAAATATCCAGGTGGTGTTTTATTTTCTTATTCGTATTCGTGTGTGAATTTCTTACGTTAAACTTTTAATACCTTGGCTACTTGTTTG
>JACEEZ010006681.1:92993-100493 GCA_016584305.1 Chionoecetes opilio
CTCGGCGTGGCCATTGAGCGTCGAGGGAGGGCGGGCAGAGGGCCAAGTTCCTCCCACTAGGCGGAGCTACGGACAATTGAAAACCCTAATCACAGCCATTGTCAACAACGCATAACCTGGAATAATTCTGTGAGGAGATAGAATGGAAAGGGAAGCCACGTGAACGCCACTGGAAGAGGAGGAGGAGGAGGAGGAGGAGGAGGAGGGATAAGAAAGTGAGCGAATAACAGGAGGATATCTATTGGGTTGAGTAATAAGAGGACATGAAGAGGTTTACACACTCGGGTGATTCAAGGATCTTCCGGCGACAGAAAGGGTTTGACTTCTTCGTCCATCATTAAGAATTCCTCAGATCAGTTTTTTTCTTTCTTTCTCTCTCTCTCTCTCTCTCTCTCTCTCTCTCTCTCTCTCTCTCTCTCTCTCTCTTCTCTTTCTGTGTGTTATGTATCCATCTTGGCACTCTGAAGATTTCATTATAATTATATTTTTAATTATTATCGACATTATAACCGACATTATTGAATTATTTTTATCATAATCATTATCTTTATATGTTTAATCATCATCGTTATCACTATTGTTGTTACTTTTATCATTGTCATAAATATCATTACCATTACTATCATTGTCATAATCATTATCATTTTCGTCATTAGTATTGACATTATTTCATCATTGATCTTAATAATCTATTTTATTGATGAGGTTTTTACATATAGTTCCATGAATTATATCCTTGACGATAATAACTACTATAATATTACAAGATCCGAATTGTTTATTATATTCTTAACTATAAAAAAGTACATGTGTATATTACTACTATACTACAAAGTAACATTAACGAAACAACAACACACACACACACACACACAGACACACCACACACACATACACACCGCGCGATGGTCAGGTTGATAACGTTCTGGTCTCTCACTCTGTGGGTAGGCGGTTCGAATCCTCGCGCTCCCGAGGATTTTTCACTTGACAAATTCGGGCGGTTACTGTCCCCCTTGAGCAAGGGGATGGGGGTGTGTGGTGTGTGAGGTCCCAGCATTGCCCAAAGATCGGTAATAATGAGCTCCAAGCTCGCACTGAGAGGGTGAAACTGGCGATCGCGAGCCAGCTCGCGTGGACAAAGACCATGGGTGAATGACACACACACACACACACACACACAACACACACACACACACACACAACACGACACAACACACACACACACACACACACACACACACACACACAACAACACAACACACACACACAACACACACAACACTTTTAAAACAGGAAAAACCACAAGAATCAAGTCAGTGCGTCAGACTAACTTTATAGAAATGTCCAATCGCTGACTGCCTGACAAATTTTCTTCTACAGCGAGGGTCTCAAGGTCGACACAACCAAGCATAATTTGGCGGCCGGGCGTGGGAAGATGAATACGTTTCTGTCGCTCTAATGATCCCCAGGGTAGAAAGAGGAAGGAGGAGGAGGAGGAGGAGGAGGTGGAGGAGGAGGAGGAGGAGGAGGAGGGTAAATAAAGGGAGGAAGGTGGTAGCGTGGATCCTCTTGTCACCTCCTCCTTTTTCCTCCACTCCTTTGCATTCTTATAACGTCGTGAAGTCCCTAAAGACAATAGCCATGTCTATAAGGGGATGAAAAAGTCCCTAAGAGAATAACAAAATCCCTAAATAGAAGACCATGTCCATATATAGTGATGAAAAAGTCCCTAAGAGAATAACAAGCTCCCTAAGAAGACCATGTCCCGAAAAGAATGAAAAAGCCCCAGATAGAATGACCCGATACCTAAGACTGTTTCCACTCTCTATTTCCTCCTCACACCATCATTCTATCATTCCTCTTCTCTAGTATATCATTCTCTTCTCAACACTCGCAACACAAAACAGTTCGAAATCGTGGAAGCAGAAAGGGGAGAGGAAGGGGTGAGGGAAGGGAATGAGGGGAGGGGTAGTGTGGACAAGGGAGGAGAAGGGGAAGGTTGGGAGGGTTGAAATGGAGGGGTGAGAGGAAAGAGGATGGAGGGTCAGGGGAAGGGCAAGGGGGGTTGGAAGGAAGGGAGGAGGGAGGGAGGGACAAGGGGAGGGGGTAAGGAAGGGGAAATATGGAGGGTGGGGAAAGGGGAAGTGGAGGGTCAGGGAGAAGGGAGGGGAAATGGGGTTGTTGATGAGGGGACGGGGGGTCAGGAGGGAAAGGTGAGGGGAGGGGAAGAGGGGAAGGAAAAGGGGAAAGAACAAGGCATAAAAGGCTCTCAATCACGAGTTACTTAAGACCAAGCATACAGAAAGAACAGGATAATAAAGAAACAAATAAACAACACTTAAACAAAGAACAATATATGTACATCAACAAAGGCAGACGGACGTAAATGTGCAAAAGTCATGACAATAAATCAATCTCCATGGACACGTTCCCAACATGTACTTATTATTACTATTCTGGACATAATTGTACTAGTTTATCGCGTTCTTTACTTAAAACCAGCACTTCGCAAACCTACTAACTCGCACACCTGTAAGTTATAAGGGAGTAAGTCAACAATGCAGGACTACCAATACTAACCTCCAATAACTAACTAAATCAATAACTAACCCATAACTAACTCACTGTTTGCTTTACCTTGAGATATTTTTTTTGATGGAAAGCAACTACTAGGAAGGAGAGAGTGAAGGTGAGTCGTTTCTTCTACCCTACAGAACCAACGTTAATTGAATTCTATATCTTTATCATTGAAAACTCTCTATCGACTCCTTTTCCTCTATCTCGCTTTACTTATGTTCCTCTTCCTCCTGTTCCTTTTAATTGAATTCTATGTCTTTATTATTGAAAAATCTCTATCGACTCCTTTTCCTCTATCTCTCCTGTTCCTTTTAATTGAATTCTATGTCTTTATCATTGAAAAATCTCTAACGCCTCCTTTTCCTCTATCTCTCCTGTTCCTTTTAATTGAATTCTATGTCTTTATCATTGAAAAATCTCTAACGCCTCCTTTTCCTCTATCTCGTTTTAGTTCTGTTCCTCTTCCTACTCTTCCTTGCTCTTCCCTCTTGCTCCTTATCCTCCACAGAACCAACGTTAATTACATTATATATTATCTATATTACTGAAAACTCTTCTAATACCTCCTTTTTCCTTTATCTCGTTTTAGTTATGTTCTTCTTCCTCTTTCTTTCCCTTCCCTCCTGCTCCTTATCCTCCTTTATCACGTTTTACTTCCGTTCTTCCTCTTTCTTTCCCTTCCCTCCTGCTCCTTATCCTCCTTTATCACGTTTTACTTCTGTTCTTCCTCTTCCTTGCCCTTCCCTCCTGCTCCTTATCCTCCTTTATCACGTTTTACTTCTGTTCTTCCTCTTCCTTGCCCTTCCCTTCTGCTCCTTATCCTCCTTTATCACGTTTTACTTCTGTTCTTCCTCTTCCTTGCCCTTCCCTTCTGCTCCTTCTCCTCTTCCATCGTCTTTTTCGTATATGATTAAGCTTAACACAAACACGCATCCTTAGGTCAGGACTGTACATTTAGCAACTAAGGTACAAACACTCATGTATCAAATTATCTGTCTAGTTATCTATGTCTATTTATGCATTCGTCTATCTATCAGGATTGTACATTTAACACCTGAATTACAAACAATGATGTGTCAAATTATGTCTATTTATCTATCTGTCTATCTATATTTATTTTAGTCATCTATCTATTTATCTATCATGTATTGAATAGAAAGCAGGGACAAACTTTCAATGGCCTTATTTATCAATCTATCTATATCTATTCATCTATCTATCTATCTATCTATCTATCTATCTATCTACCTATCTACTATCTATCTATCAATCTATCTGTATCTATTCATCTATTTATTATTTATTCTATCTATCTATCTATCTATCTATCTATCTATCTATCTATCTACCTATCTATCTATCTATATCTATTCATCTATTTATCTATCTATCTATCTATCTATCTATCTATCTATCTATCTATCTATATCTATTCATCTATTCATTTATTTATCTATCTATCTATCTATCTATCTATCTATCTATCTATCTATCTATCTATCAATCTATCTATATCTATTCATCTATTTATTGATCTATCTATCTATCTATCTATCTATCAATCTATCTATATCTATTCATCTATTTATCTATCTATCTATCTATCTATCTATCTATCTATCTATCTATCAATCAATCTATCTATATCTATTCATCTATTTATTTATCTATCTATCTACCTATCTATCTATCTATCTATCTATCAATCTATCATGTATTAGATAGAGATAAGGGGAGACAAACATTCAATGAGCAATAACACATCTTAGCTCACGGACGTCTCTTTAGATCACAATGTAAACCAAAATTTACTCAAACAGCATCCAACTTATAATTGCATACCTTTTTTAAGTTACTCCTTTTGAAATAACATGAATAGAGGAAAATTCAACGATCTTATAAGGTAAATTCAACGATCTCTCTCTCTCTCTCTCTCTCTCTCTCTCTCTCTCTCTCTCTCTCTCTCTCTCTCTCTCTCTCTCTCTCTCTCTCTCTCTCTCTCTCTCTCTATTCAATTAAACCAAAGTACTTCAGCAGCGGGCAAATTAGAATTGAATATTTTATTTTTTAAGTTACACTCCTTTTGATATAACTTGAATAGAGAAATATCTAACAATTTTAAGCCACAGTATTCAACTAAACAAAAATACTTCCGCAACGGGCAAATTATAATTAAATACTTTTTTTTCAAGTTACACTCCTTTTGAAATAACTTGGATAGAAAAAAATTAAACATCCAACAATTTTAAGGCCCAGTATCAACACACACCAAAGTACTTCAACAACGGGCAACTTAGAACTTAAATACCTTTTTTTAAGTTAAACTCCTTTTGAACTGACTTGAATAAAGAAAAATACAGCGATCTTAAAGCACTGTACCAATTAAAGTAAACTAGTCTACTCCAGCAACGTCCAACTTAGAAAATACCTTAAATAAATACCTTTAATATCTTTAATACCTATCTAAATCCCCTTTTTTTAAGTTAAACTCCTTTTGAACTGACTTGAATAAAGAAAAATGCAACGATCTTAAAGCACTGTATCAATTAAAAAGTCAACTAGTCTACTCCAGCAACGTCCAACTTAGAAAATACCTTAAATAAATACCTTTAATACCTATCTTAAATCTCCTTTTTTTAAGTTACACTCCTTTTGAACTAACTTGAATAGAGAAAAATGCAACGATCTTAAGCCACAGTATCAACGTACACCAAATTCTGGCTATAAATTCACAAAAGCTGCGAGATTAACGTCCGTTCAGACCCCGACGTGATATTTCATTCCTCCGCTTTTCTCAAGATTCATTCCTTTCACATTCCTGACTATGAGACTCTTGCTTCCCCTTTCTTTCGCCCCAGTTTCATCCCACTCAAAACTCTATGGCTTTCTTCCTTCCCTTAGTTCATCTCTCTCTCTCTTTCTCTCTCTCTCTCTCTCTCTCTCTCTCTCTCTCTCTCTCTCTCTCTCTCTCTCTCTCTCTCTCTCTCTCTCTCTCTCTCTCTTTCCCTTTTTTTCGCCCCACTCAAAACTATTGCTTTCTTCTTTCCTTTAGTTCATCTCCTCTCTCTCTCTCTCTCTCTCTCTCTCTCTCTCTCTCTCTCTCTCTCTCTCTCTCTCTCTCTCTCTCTCTCTCTCTCTCACTAAGGAGGCAAGAGTGAAAGGTTGAGAATGAGCACCACACAACTTATTGATTCTTGTCCAGGACTGCCACACACTCATTTGAGGGGTCCCGATCACACCAGGAGGAGGAGGAGGAGGAGGAGGAGGAGGAGGAGGAGGAGGAGGAGGAGGAGGAGGAGGAGGAGGAGGAGGAGAAGGAGGAGGATGGATAGAGGAGAGGTGAAAGAGGAGAGAATGGGGACAAAAAGGAGAGGAAAGGAATGAGGTAAATAGGCTAATTTATATTTTTATTAAAAGTAACTTAAAAGAAGAATGAATTAATAGTCGGATCTAGGTAGGTTAGTCGGTTAGGTTAGGTCGGATTTATGGCCACGTGACTTAAAAACACGATGAGAACAAAGGTCGTAGCAGTTAAAGCAGGACAGTTTTATATTAAGATCATGAAGGGAATAAAAGGAAATGCACTGGAAAAAAAAGAAAGATGAGGCGATAGAGAAGAAAATGGAACAGAAAAGAGATGGCACACTATGAAGAAAAGGAGAAGAGGAACGAAAACCAAAAGAAGAGGATGAAGAAGAAAAAGAAGAAGAAAATAAGAAGTAAAAGGAGAAAAGAAGTGGAACAATAATACGAAGAAAAGGAGAAGACAAAGAAGATGAAGAAGAAGAATACGACGTTGATATAGCGTGCAAGGGAAGCTAAACACGAATGAAACGGATGGATCATAAGGAATCAGAATGTGGAAGTACGAATTGACGGGCGGGAGGGACGGGATGGCGGAAGGGAGGATGGGGGAAAAGTTGGTCGGGAGGGGGAAGAGGGGGGGCTGCAGGGGGAGGAGGAGGGGGAAGAGGAGGTGAAGGAGGAGGAGGAGGGGGGCGAGGCAGTGTCTGAGCGAGGTGTCCCCGTCCGCTGCCAGTCTTCACGGTCTCGCGGGCGCGTCTTGAGTCTCTGCCTCGCGCACGCCGTTCCCTCCCTCGCAGCCACACGTGAATGCCTCCCCCTACACGACCGTCTGTCATTATCAGTCCATTATTGCCTCAACCTGCCGCCAGTCTGCCCAGTCATCGCGCGGCGGCAGGAGTGTGGCGCCGGTATAGCTAAGCTGGACACTCCCAAGGGCCTCCTGAACACGTGGCGGCGGTGACTGCTTGGTGTGAAGGACTCGCCGGTGTATCAGTGCCGCTGTGCCCACGGTGACTCTCTTTGCCCGGGCGTGTGTGTGGTGACTATAAGGGGCGCCGGGTTACAGCAGGAGGCGTGGGTGAGGGTGTGGAGGGCGTGGGCGTGGGTCAGGGCGTGGCGTGTACATCCTCGAGGTATCGCCGCAAGTCAGTGGTCGCAGAGGTGCCCATGACCAACATGGAAGGCGGAGGGGGCGCGTCTCCCGCCCCCTCGCCCACATCCCAGGACCAGCCCACCGACCTGAGGGTGAGTCGCGCCCCTGAAATGCCCCACATCCACCTGGCGAGACCCGTGCCCCTAAAGCAGGCCTCCCCGCCCCCCCTCACCGCCCTGCCTCTGGGCCTGCAGCAGCTGGTGCGCGCTCCGTCATCCTTCATGATCGGTGACATCCTCCGACAGAAGGCTCAGGAGGTGGCCACGCCCCACCACCACCACCACCACCACGACCATGACGGCGACGACGACGACGAGGATGACGAGGACGGGAGCCAACACGTCCTATCACGACAAGGTGAGTGACTTGCGTATTGTTGTGTTGATCTCGCGCGAAGGAGCAGAGTCGCGGCACCGCTTATTACTTGATGACGTGATAACCAGACAGGCTGAGTGACCGCCGTT
>JACEEZ010006681.1:113466-118466 GCA_016584305.1 Chionoecetes opilio
ATGTCAATACTTTTCCAATAAACAAACTAACATCACTATTATAGCATCTCTTCATTTTTAACTGCATTTAACCCCTTCACCTCCAGAACGTAATTTTCATTGTAATATAACCCACCATTCGACAATTTTAATGAACATAAGCAAGATTATATAGATATGACCTGTTTAATATCCTTGTCCATTATCTAATTTGGTTTATTTATGTTACTTTTTCGTAGTTTTATGGCTAATAACAGATGATTTCATACAGCAAAGGAAAGATCTGGGCCTCAAGGGGTTAAGTGGCCAAATAAAAATTATTCTTTACTCCCAATCATCGAGGGCTTCAAAACTTCTATTCTTTCGTTGTACTTCTCAGTTTTCTTTACCTATTTCATCTCTTTATATCATTCCTAGTTAAACCTTTAAACCTATATTTATTTTCCTAGTTAAACCTTCAAGCCTATATTTATTTCCCTAGTTAAACCTTCAAACCTATATTTTTGTCCTAGTTAAACCTTCAAACCTATATTTATTTCCTAGTTAAATCTTCAAACCTTTATTTATTTCCTAGTTAAACCTTCAAACTTATATTTATTTCCTAGTTAAACCTTCAAACTTATATTTATTTCCTAGTTAAACCTTCAAACTTATATTTATTTCCTAATTAAACCTTCAAACCTTTATTTTTTCTCCTAGTTAATTATCAAACCTCAAACCAGCGTCACCTCACTCATGCCACACTACCTAATGAGGTTCAAATCACCGTTACGCGGCCCTTCTTCCTCCATCGTTCGCTGAAACTCCATGACGAGGAATAATTATCATTACCATAGATTCAGGCAGTGAGGCGAGACGTTAGTAAAAGCAGGCATAGATAATAACTCTATACCGTACAGGAAGCTCTTAATGCTGATAAGACATTGATAAGAACTGATGAAACACGGTTAGGAAGAGACCGTGTAGTAAAGAAGGTGAGTAGTAAGGATTTTCACGCTGATACAAACAAATGATATGTGAATAATGAATAAATATAAGTATGAGTATGAGTGAATAAATATTGAAATGAATAGGTATATAAAAAAAAAAATTCAAAAGACGTGTATGTGTGAACAAAATGTAGGAGAAAAAACCCCACAAGGAAATGATAGCAGATAAGTAAAGGTGAAGAGACGTATAAGAAAATAAATGAAATGTATGCGAAATAAAGACGAAGAGACAGAATAAAAAACCGAAAAAAAGCGAAAAAAAACCCTAGACTGACTGATAACGTTAAAAAAAGGGAAAAAACACGAAAAAAACCAGATTGAATACTAAATCCTGACTTAATCGGTTCTCTAATAACAGGTGAGCGTTGGTTCGTCACACCTGCCTGACGGAGGGCTGAAGGAGGGGAGGGAGGGAGGGGGGGGGGACACGACGCCACTTTGTCGTCGCGTCGCCTCCCCTCATTAACTGTGGTTGTGTCTAACATGGCGGTGGTCTTGCTTAGGCTTATGGGGCGCGGGAAAGGGGAGGGGGTGGAAAGGGGTGAGGAAGGGGAAGGGGTGGGAAGGGGAAGGGGGAAGGGGAAGGGAGAGGAAGGAGGAAGGGGAGGAGAAAGGGAAGTGGAGGGCAAGGGGAGAAGAAGGGGAAGGGAAAGGAAGAGAAAGGGGCGAGGAAGGGAGGGGAAGAGGGGAGGGGGAAGGGAAAAGGAAGAGGAAGGGGCAAGGAAGGGGAAGGGAAGGGGAAGGGAGTGTCTTACGCGGCGTCACGGTCCTGTCGCCTCTTCCGCTATAGTATTATACGATGAGGTGACCCGCTGACCCGCCGAGCACCCATTGTGACGTCACCCCTCTCTCTCTCTCTCCTCTCTCTCTCTCTCTCTCTCTCTCTCTCTCTCTCTCTCTCTCTCTCTCTCTCTCTCTCTCTATCTAACTTGTCTTTTACTAGTTTTCTACATTTCTCTCTCATCTTTTTGTCTTTCCTTCAATCCATCCATCCTTCCTTCCTTCCTCTTATTTACTTCTGCCATTCCTTCTTTCCTTCCTTCCTTTATTTCCCTCAGCCATTCCTTTCTCTTTTCTCAATGTGTCCATATTTTCCTTCCTCTCTCTCTCTCTCTCTCTCTCTCTCTCTCTCTCTCTCTCTCTCTCTCTCTCTCTCTCTCTCTCTCTCTCTCTCTCTCTCACCTGCGGGCCTGAGAGAGCGAGCAGACCAGCTATCACATCCTCACAGCCCAGACAAGATTAATGCCAAATGCCACTCGAGTTGTGTCCCTTCTCAGGCGGGAAACGGTATCGGCCCAGCATCAGACGGGAAGCCATCTCTCCTTCCCCTGCCCCCTCGCGCCCTATTCCCACCCCTCCTTCAGGGTACCACAAGGGCGAGTCTTCCTTAACCCCACGCCCATCACTTCCCTCCAGCGTAATGATAAGGGGTCACAAATAGGAATTAATTACCGTTAACCGTGAGCTTAATTTGCGTTTCGCGTGTTTCGTTTTCTTTTGTTTAGTGTCTCCTGCCGGAAAGAAAACGGGATACAGGGCTTCAGTGACGGAATACAGGGCTTCAGTGACGGGATACAGGGCTTCAGTGACGGGATACAGGGCTTCAGTGACGGGATACAGGGCTTCAGTGACGGGATACAGGGCTTCAGTGACGGGATACAGGGCTTCAGTGACGGGATACAGGGCTTCAGTGACGGGATACAGGGCTTCAGTGACGGGATACAGGGCTTCAGTGAGGGCGGGAAAGAAGGCCTGCTGTTTGTATATCTCATTGATTGGTACCTGGAACTGTCGCCGATCGGAACTCTCGCCGCCGTCGTCGAGTGTTCCAATTCTTAATATTACAGGACCCAATATATACATTTAATCAAGTGTTACCCGTGTTTCTGCATTCAGGGATGAAATACTATCGTTAGCTTGATCAGTTAGGTTAGATTAGGTGCCATTGTCCAGGTTAGGTTAAAATTTCCACGTCGACGAGAGTTCTAGTTTGTTGTTTCGGCGAGAATTCCCATCGGCGACAGTTCCATAAACCCATTGATTTCTAACCTATTTTCTTCACCTTTACTTATCTGCTATCATTTCTCGTTTATTTATCTCATACACACCTTAGACAATGTTCTGTCTTGTCTTATTCATTATATATAACGTTTATTCACCTATGTATTTATTCGTTATTCATCTAGATACTTTATTTTGTATCACTTTTATCAGCCTGAAAATCCTCATGGCCTCTCGTTGCCTGCCTGCTAAGTATAAGATAAAGAGTATAAAGCTAAGGTATAAGTATATAGAGGAATGAGGAGGAGGTCAAGAGGAGGTCAAGGAGAAGGTAAGAGCGCTAAAGAGGAAAAATAATTAAAAAAGATACAGCAGGAAAAAAAAAAAAAATACCCCACTAGTATGAAAAAAGAAAGAGAAGGAAAATGAAAATAACAATACCCACTAAAATAAAAAAAAAAAAATAAAAATAAAAATAGCCCACCAGCATGACAAATAAAAACAAAGAAAAAAAAACCTTCACTAGTATGAAAAAAGAAACAGAAGGAAAATAAAAATAAAAATACCCACTCGAAAAAAAAAAAACCAAAGGAATAAAAAGGAAAAGAAGAATTCCCCACTGTCGTCAAATTTAACACGATTATTGAATGATCCTGTGAACGAGGGATAAGATAACAAAGAATAACTATATAGTGTAGCTAAGCACATTCAATCTACTCTTCTATACGTGAATGCCCAGAACTAAGCACGTGAAATTATAACCTAAGGGCGCTTTAGGTTCAAACGTAAATAAAAAAATAAAATAAAATAGGCTGACGTATATAGAACATGTCTTGTAACTAGCGGGGTATCTAACCTGTTTTCCTATACGTATACGCATTTGAGGCCGATAACCCACTTTGTTACCACTATACATACTAACCAGGGCACCGTATCAACCCCTCCGTAGACGTGACCAAGACTCGTATTTTCATGTTTCACGGCACTATTAAATCTTAAAAAGTCTTCTTCATAACCATTCACAAAATCTATTCACGAGAACCTGTCAAAAAAAAAAAAAATCAACGTATCTTATTTTAGGCATTTCCAAGTACTAAAAGCATAATTAAAGTAGAATATTGCCATTGCCCCAGTCTTGCCCCGCCCCTGCCCCAGTCTTGCCCCGCCTTGCCCCAGTCTTTTCCCGCCCTTGCCCCAGTCTTGCCCCGCCCCTGCCCCAGTCTTGCCCCGCCTTGCCCCAGTCTTTTCCCGCCCTTGCCCCAGTCTTGCCCCAGTCTTGCCCCAGCCCTGCCCCAGTCTTGCCCCGCCTTGCCCCAGTCTTTTCCCGCCCTTGCCCAGTCTTTCCCCAGTCTTGCCCCAGTGCCCAGTTGCCCCGCCCTTGCCCCAGTCTTGCCCCCGCCTTGCCCAGTCTTTTCCCCAAAGCCCCGCCTTGCCCCAGTCTTTTCCCCGCCTTGCCCCAGTCTTGCCCCAGTCTTGCCCCGCCCTTGCCCCAGTCTTTTCCGCCCTTGCCCCAGTCTTGCCCCAGTCTTGCCCCAGTCTTGCCCCGCCCTTGCCCAGTCTTTTTCCCGCCCTTGCCCCAGTCTTGCCCAGTCTTGCCCCGCCTTGCCCCAGTCTTTTCCCGCCCTTGCCCAGTCTTGCCCCAGTCTTGCCCCGCCTTGCCCCAGTCTTTTCCCGCCCTTGCCCAGTCTTGCCTCAGTCTTGCCCCGCCCTTGCCCAGTCTTTTCCGCCTTGCCCCAGTCTTGCCCCGCCCTTGCCCCTCCTTGCCCCAGTCTTTTCCCGCCCTTGCCCCGCCTGCCCCTTGCCCCAGCCTTGCCCGCCCTTCCCCCCAGCCTTGCCCCGCCTTGCCCCAGTCTTGCCCCGCCCTTGCCCCAGTCTTGCCCCGCCCTTGCCCCAGTCTTGCCCCGCCCTTGCCCCAGTCTTGCCCGCCTTGCCCCAGTCTTTTCCCGCCTTGCCCCAGTCTTGCCCCGCCTTGCCCAGTCTTGCCCCAGTCTTTTCCCGCCCTTGCCCACGCCCTTGCCCCAGCTTGCCCAG
>JACEEZ010006681.1:123466-130966 GCA_016584305.1 Chionoecetes opilio
TCTCTCTCTCTCTCTCTCTCTCTCTCTCTAGTCGACGTATAGCAGCCCTACACGCCCTCTGGTGGGGTAAATAATCACCAACATGCATCACTTTCCCCGTACAGAGAGGCGAATTGACAGACCTTGTCCTCTCACGCCAGGGCATTAAGTCATCCTCCTCCTTCCTCCTCCTCCTCCTCCTCCTCCCTCTACAGTGTTTTGTTTCGCTTGGCGTTCGATTGTTTTCCGGGCAAGATTCAATTCTCTTTCCTGGCGCCACGGATCCCTTGCTCTCGAGGTGTTAATTGTCCGTGTAGGGGAAGGTTTTTATGTGTTACCTCCACGGTCCATGTGAGGCGGCACGGGTGAAGGTGTTCCAATCTGTCGCTTTCCAGAGTTGTTATATTAGTGATCCAAAGCTCTTATGCTACTCTCTCTCTCTCTCTCTCTCTCTCTCTCTCTCTCTCTCTCTCTCTCTCTCTCTCTCTCTCTCTCTCTCTCTCTCTCTCTCTCTCTCTCTCTCTCTCTCACACACACATTCCTTATTTGTCATCAATATCATCTTTCTCTTCCTCCTCTTCCTCTTTTCCGGAGCCACCTATCATCTCCCTCTCCATTCACCTGTTCCTCCCATTCCCGATTCAGTCTCCTGCCTCCTAATTGCGTCCCGAACCAGGTGTTTGAGGGTGCATATCAGAAGCTCATTATTACCTGTTAGACGACAGGTGGGCTGGGTGGCGGCGGTAATAAGGCTGTAACGGGAGGGCGGCGGGAAGGGAAGGTAAGGTCTTGGAGTGGCACCAGCGGGAGGAAGGCGTGAGGGAGGTGGTGGTGGTGGGAGGCGGGAGGACAGTGTGAATAGAGGATGGGGCGGGCACAGGATGGGGCGAGAAGAAGGGGGGAAGGGGGAAGGGGGCAAGGATTATGCTCACACGGCCATGTCTTCTGCAGGATCCCCGGTGTCGCCAGCTGAGGAGGGCGAGGAGGAGGGAGGCACCGGACCCCCGCCGTGCAAGAAGCAGCGCAAGGCCCGCACGGCCTTCAGCGACCACCAGCTGCAGACGCTGGAAAAGAGCTTCGAGCGGCAGAAGTACCTGAGTGTGCAGGACCGCATGGAGCTGGCGGCCAAGCTCACCCTCACCGACACGCAGGTCAAGACGTGGTACCAGAACAGACGGTGAGTGGCAGGGGGTCTGGGGGGGTTGACGGGGAGGCAGGAAGCTGGTAGAGGGTTTGGGGTGATGGCTTCCGCGTCAGGTGCGGTTATGTCCGTAGTGGTGGGAACGACTGCGGGTAGGGGAGTGACGGCGGCCAGCTGACCCACCACTCCTTGGCGACCCTCCCACAGCCGGGGTGAGGGTGTGGTGGGGCACGGTAGGCCACTGCAGGTGTGTGTGTGTGTGTGTGTGTGTGTGTGTGTGTGTGTGTGTGTGTGTGTGTCCTCCTTCAGTTTCCCCCTCACCGCCCCTCATAAGGTGGAGCCAGCACGCAAGCCACCGCCACGCCTCATTGCCTCACAAGAAAGCACCTTAAAGAGGGGAGACGATATTCCAGACAATGGGAGGGGGAGGAGGGGATAAGGGAGAGACAGACGGGGATAAGGGAGAGACAGACGGGGATAAGGGAGAAGACGGGAAGGAGGACAGACGGGATAAGGAGAGGGCAGACGGGGATAAGGGAGAGACAGACGGGGATAAGGGAGAGACAGACGGGGATAAGGGAGAGACAGACGGGGATAAGGGAGAGACAGACGGGGATAAGGGAGAGACAGACGGGGATAAGGGAGAGACAGACGGGGATAAGGGAGAGACAGACGGGGATAAGGAAGACGTGGGAGTTGAAGGGGAGGCTATATAGGCGATGCCCTTTTTAATATCTAACTTATTTCTCTCCCTTCAAACATTGCATTGCCTCAAAAAATAATAGCTTACTGTTCCCCTTATTGAATTACGCGGCCTATTTGAATTCTTCGGGAGATGAAGGGGAGGCTAGTCGACGAGGGAAGGGGACAAGGGGGGGGGGGATGAAGGGAGGCTAGTCGACGAGGGAAGGGGACAAAGGGGGGGAATGAAGGGGAGGCTAGGCGATGATGGAAGGGGACAAAGGGGGGATGAAGGGAGGCTAGGCGATGAGGGAAGGGGACAAGGAGGGGGATGAAGGGAGGCTAGGCGATGAGGGAAGGGGACAAGGGGGGGGATGAAGAAAGGCTAGGCGATGGGGAAGGGACAAGGGGGGATGAAGGGAGGCTAGCGATGAGGAAGGGACAGGGGGGGATGAAGGGAGCTAGGCGATGAGAGGGAAAAGGGGGGGATGAAGGAAGGCTAGGGATGAGGGAGGGACAAGGAGGGGATGAAGGGGAGGCTAGGCGATGAGGGAAGGAGACAAGGGGGGGGATGAAGGGAGGCTAGGCGATGAGGGAAGGGACAAGGGGGGATGAAGGGGAGGCTAGGCGATGAGGGAAGGGGACAAGGGGGGGATGAAGGGAGGCTACGAGAGGAAGGGACAAGGGGGGGGGATAAGGGGAGTAGGCGATGAGGGATGGACAAGGGGGATGAAGGGGAGGCTAGGCGATGAGGGAAGGGACTAAGGGGGGGGAATTGAAGGGAGCTAGGCGATGAGGGAAGGGGAAAGGGGGGGATGAAGAAAGGCTAGGCGATGATGGAAGGGGACAATGGGGGGAGAAGGGGAGGCTAGGCGATGAGGGAATGGGACAAGGGGGGATGAAGGGGAGGCTAGGCGATGAGGGAAGGGGACAAGGGGGGGATGAAGGAAGGCTAGGCGATGAGGGAAGGGGACAAGGGGGGGGTGAAGGAAGGCTAGGCGATGAGGGAAGGGGACAAGGGGGGGATGAAGGGAGGCTAGGCGATGAGGGAAGGGGACAAGGGGGGGAGGAAGGGGGGCAAGTGCTCGTGCGTGGTGCCTGCCATAAGGCCGCACAGGCTGCTGCCAAAACCTGCGTCACACATCACAGCCTGTAATTTAACACTTGTATTCATTCTGACTTTTTATATCTGACTGTATCTATGAATTCTACCCCTCCCTTCCTTTTCCTTCCTTCCGTTTCCACAATCCACCTTTCCTTTTCCTACAAATATTCGTCCTTCCGCTAATACGAGTGTTTCTATTGCCTTTTATATTTTTCGATTTCTTTCCTCCCTATAAACGTTGTATATTCTCAAAAATGATGAGTACCCAATTTTTTCTCTTAAATTTCTATTGCCTGCTTTATTTATCGTTTTTCTCTCCTCCTTTAAATATCGTTGTCTCCACACACACAGAAACTCTTAATGGCGGCAGTAATGGTTTAATATTCCCCTTATTGAATGACGCGGCCGAAAACCTTTATTAGCCTCCAGCATCGCCTTCGTCAGTAGCGGAATCAAAGGAGCAGAAAAGCGAAGGAGACACACACTGCTTTATGTTTTCCTCGCGTCAGACATACCGTACCTTCCTCCTGACGCAATGTAGTCAATCTGGATACTCGCGCCCACCCACCACGCCCTCCCGACCGCCCACCCACTTCTCCCTCCCGCCCACCACCTCTCCCTCCCGCCCACTCACCTCTCCCTCCCGCCACCCACCTCTCCCTCCCGCCCTCACAACATACACGCCCATAATGGTAACAGTGCAGGAGGCTGTATGGGCGTGTCGTATCACCTGTTCGTCCATTACTCAGGTGTTTCATGCGTCTCCATCGCCTCATAACTACCTCATAACAACCTCATAGCCGCCTCATTACCCTCCCGCCTATCTTGTGGCTTCCTCATTCTCACCACCTACATCTTGATCAAACAACTTTTATATTTATACTTATTTTTTTCTTCGTTTTTATTTGCTTTTGGGTAAATTTACAGATGAACATCGAACTTCCTTTGGTGAACGAAACTATTTTTTCTGGTGAGTTTTGATGTGTTTTGAATTAATCTGCTAACTGTTTCTGTCGCAAATCATTTTTTTTTTTTTTTTTTTTTTTTTTTTTTTTAAAGTGATTTGCAACAAAAATGAAAAAAAAAAATTTGAACCTAACCGAACCTATACCTAACCTAACCTTTACCTAACATAACCTATATCTAACCTAACCTAACCTTTACCCTATACCTAACCTAACCTAACCTAGCCTAACCTTTACCTAACACAATCTATACCTAACCTAACCTAATCTAACCTAACCTAACCTAACCTTTACCTAAAAAAAAAAAAAAAAAAAAAAAAATTGCGACAGAAACGGTTAGCAAATTAATTCAAAACACTTCAAAACTCATCAGAAAAAATTTGTTTCGTCCACCAGAATAAATTTGGTGTTCATCTGGAATAATAAATACCTCCTTCTTTAGTCTACGTCAGGTTAGGTAATTTTTTTCTTATTTTTTCAACTCGTCATCTACTGTCTACGTCACTTCCCTCATTCATGTTTCCATCTCGCATGGCATTCACACCATTACGATAGACAGAGTAATATCCCTTCCCCCCTTTACTCTAAGCTATTCTAAGTATACAGACCTTACTCCTTTTATTATGTGTGATCAACTATTAATTTCAACAATCTTTACAAATTTACCTTGCGCCTTGTGGTACTGGCAAAAAAAAAAAAAAAAAAAGTCTGATTGCCACATGCTTGAGGGTCTCTCTCTCTCTCTCTCTCTCTCTCACACACACACACACACACACACACACACACACACACACACACACCTGGAATCGACAAATACCTCATCGTTAGTTAAACAAGGAAAATTGCACGTAATAATCTCACGTGACTCGAGTTAAAGGTAAAAGGTGAAGGCAACACGGATCTCAGGCGTGGCAGATCATTACTGCACCTGCGGGAGGAACGACGGGGCCTCATAACACCTTCACGGGAGGGACGAAGGGGCCTCATAACACCTTCACAGGAGGGACGAAGGGGCCTCATAACACCTTCACGGGAGGGACGAAGGGGCCTCATAACACCTTCACTAGCCTTCTACAGGAGACTCGTGGGTGAAGAGTAAAGGGTGAAGGCGTACAAGAAGAGAGAGAGAAAAAAAAAAGTTGTCTCTTGTGAATAATTATTAAACATCAGTCATCGTAAAGTCACTTAATTTTCTGGACTCAAACCAATTTTCTATCTATCTTATATTCTTATTTAATGTTTCTATCTTGTCAATTTTTTTTCCGGACTCTGTAATCTATGTTTTCTATCTGATTTTATTCTAATTACTTTTTTTCTACCTATTATGGAGAAAAAGTCAATTATGGTAGTGATTTAAAATATTTGATAGAATAGTCATAGTATCATTTTTCTATTCAAAGGGAAGGATGGTGTAGTGTTGGTGGCTTAGGTGAAGAGGAAAATAGCAGAGCGTTTGAGTGACATGAGAGAATGACGAGGTGAAGTTCAGTAGACATTTTGTTGACTTTTGTTCTATCCTTGGCCAGTCCCCTTTGATGTATAACAAAAGTAAATTGCATTCTTTTATAACTAAGCAGGTCAGTCAAGTCTTATTATTATTTTTTTTTTACTTGGCGACCTAACACGAGTATTTTTTTTGTGTTATCATCACTAAACGTAAAAAATATATTGATATGATCTACTACTACACCTACTACTGTTATCCCTGCTAGAGGTAAAGGAGACAATCTTTACAATCACTACTACTACTACTACTACTACTACTACCACCACCACTATTACCACAACAGAAAGACCAAAAACACCACACCCCACACACACACACACACCACACACACAACCACACACACACACACACACACACACACACACACACACACACACACAAAACACACACACACACACACACACACACACACACACACACACACACACACACACACACACACACACACACACACACACACACACACACACACACAACACACAAACACACACACAACAACACACACAAACACCACACACACTACACACAACACCACACACACACACAACAAAACAACACCACCACACCAACACAACCGGCACGAAATAACTAACAAGACAAAGGGAAAGCGTCCCCCACACTAAATAACTTCCAGACTAGTGGGGGGAGGGGAGGGGGATGATAAATGAGGGTAGGGGGTACAGGGGGACTACCAAAACCTCAACACCTTAAGTCGATCACGAACCCAGGACCACATGAAACTACAAAACCGAAGAGGACATTATGACATTTTTCCAACATCAACAGTCAGTCAGTCAGTCAAAAAAACATCACCAGTCAGTCAGTAAGTCAGTCAGTCAAAAAAACATCACAAGTCAGTCAGTCAATCAGTCAAAATAACATCCCGTCAGTCAGTAAAAAAAACATCCCGTCAGTCAGTAAAAAAAACATCACCAGTCAGTCAGGCAGTAAAAAAACCATCACCAGTCAGTCAGTCAGTCAAAAAAACATCACCAGTCAGTCAGTAAGTCAAAAAAACATCACCAGTCAGTCAGTCAGTCAAAAAAACATCACCAGTCAGTCAAAAAAACATGACCAGTCAGTCAGTCAGTCAGTCAAAATAACATCCCGTCAGTCATTCAGTCAGTCAAAAAAACATCACCAGTCAGTCAGTCCGTCAAAAAAACATCACCAGTCAGTCAGTCCGTCAAAAAAACATCACCAGTCAGTCAGTCAGTCAAAAAAACATCATCAATCAGTCAGTCAGTCAAAAAAACATCACCAGTCAGTCAGTCAGTCCGTCAAAAAAATATCACCAGTCAGTCAAACAAACATCACCAGTCAGTCAAAAAAAAACAACACCAGTCAGTCAGTCAGTAAAAAAAACATCACCAGTCAGTCAGTCAAAAAAAACATCACTAATCAGCCAGTCAGTCAAAAAATCATCACCAGTCAGTCAGTCAGTCAGTCAGTCAAAAAAACATCACTAATCAGCCAGTCAGTCAAAAAAACATCACCAGTCAATCAGTCAGTCAAAAAAACATCACCAGTCAGTCAGTCAGTCAAAAAAAAAACCACCAGTCAGTCAAAAAAACATCACCAGTCAGTCAGTCAAAAAAACATCACCAGTCAGTCAGTCAGTCAAAAAAACATCCCCAATCAGTCAGTCAGTCAAAAAAACATCACCAGTCAGTCAGTCAGTCAAAAAAAACATCACCAGTCAGTCAATCAGTCAATAAAAACATCACCAGTCAGTCAGTCAGTCAAAAAAACATCACCAATCAGTCAGTCAGTCCAAAAAACATCACCAGTCAGTCAGTCAGTCAGAAAAAAGAAGAAAAAAATCACCATATACGGGAAATTACTAATAACATAACAAGGTGGGTGAAGGGGGGAAGGAGGGAAGGGGGCATTACTCCCTTCCTTTAACGCCGGAAAGTGCTTAGAATCGAGCAGTGTTGTGGGGGAGGGGGGGCGGGGGAGGGGCGTGGGGGAGGGGGGGGGGGCGTCGCGTGTGTTGCTACAAGGGCGGCGCGGTAATGTGATGACGCCCCTGGTGAAGGTTGATGACCGTGACTGTCCCGGGGCTTCGAGGGGCGCAGTCAGGTGTGAAGTCATGCGAGGGGCTGTATGTATGTATGTA
>JACEEZ010006681.1:133466-153466 GCA_016584305.1 Chionoecetes opilio
AGAGAGAGAGAGAGAGAGGAGAGAGAGAGAGAGAGATGGAAGGAAGGCAGGAAGAGGGAGGGAAGGGGGGGTAAGTCTCACCTCTGACGCGAAGAACAATGGAATGGAGGAGAAATGAAGCATACCAAATTTTACAAGAGCGGAATGGGTGGCAAATGGAGCCCGTCTGAGGGAGTCGAGGGGAGACGAGGGGAGACGAGGGGAGGGGAGTGTGGCGGCCGATGCCTCAACCTCTTCCTGCCTCCTGCCGCGGCTGTGGGAGGAGGCTGGAGGCTCTGAAGACGAGGATAAAGTCTTCTCTTTAACGTATAAAGGAAAAATATCATGAGGACTCAAGGTTAGGTTAGGTTAGGTTCAGTTTTTATTTTATTTAGATTAGTAACGCTTTATTAAGAACGCGTAAATCTATCAAAGAACATAACAAAGAACATGTCCTCCAAATTGACTTTTTAGTATAATAAATTCAAACGATAAAATGACAGAAATTATTACTTTACCGAATATTTCATACTGTTAGGATGCATGAGGTACAGACATAAAGGAAGAGGAGGAGGAGGAGGAGGAGGAGGAGGAGGAGGAGGAGGAGGAGGAGGAGGAGGAGGAGGAGGAGGAGGAGGAGGAGGAGAAAGAGGTCAAGGAAGTCGAATTGAAGGAGGAAGACCATTGAGAAGGAATAATGAGAATAGGGAAATAGGAATAGGAGAAGAAAAAGGAGGGGAGGGAGGAAGATAAAAAAAAGGAGGGAGGTTAAGGAAGCTAGTTAAGGAGGAAAGACAAATGCGAACAGGAATAACGAATAGGAAGACAATACAGCAAGAACTATCACTTAACCCCTTGAGACCCAGACGTAATTTCCATTGTAATTTGGGTACCATTAGACGATTTTTAGTGACTATAAGCAATGTTTTATAGATATGACCTGTTTAGTATCCTTGTCCACTGGCTAATTTGGTATATTCAGTTACTTTTTATAATTTTATGGGTCTACAACAGACGATTTTTTTATAGCAAAGGAAAGATCTGGGCGTGAAGGGGTTAATGAGACCCTGTACCGTACCTAACCTAGCCTAACCTAACCTAACCTAGCCTAGCACAAGTATGAGGCGCACAGAGACAGCCGTGACGCAGCAAGACAAGTCGACGCTCCACCAATGATAAATAAAGTGTCAGGTGTAATTGTGCTTGTAACGAGCGGCTGATCCTCGGCGCCCAATCTGCCTTGAACTACACACTGATTGGGCGATACACCTTTTTTTTTGTCGTTAACTTTTAGATTTTGTTTTTCTTCTCAAACAAAAAACAAAATAATAATAATAATAATATAAAAAATGAACGTAGTATATTTTTTCACTGATTTTTTCTCCAATTACGAAGGAAAAACTGGAAATACTCTTCAGATTATTGCTCTTCATAAAAAAAAAGAAAAAAAAAAAAAGAACGTATATTTCTACTCTCATTATTTCTCCACATACGAAGGAAAACACTGGGAATACTCTTTTTAGATTATCCCCTCTTTAGTTTTCAGATATCATAATTACAAAGGGGGTATTAGCTTGCAAAAAAGGGTTCAGTAACATGACTATAATATTTTTTTTCGTGAATAATCAAACAAAGTGTTGCGATTTGTCACTGTCACGCGAAAAAATGTGTTCAGCAAAGTGAGAACATCCTGTGAACGCACCTCCTTTTCCCCCGCCCCCGCCCCCCCCCGCCCCCCGCCCGCCCGCATATTCGCGTTCTCTATGTGAGTATGTGGTTTCCGAGTGAAGACGCTTGGCTGTAGCTCCGCAACTAACCATATATAGGATTTTCTCGAAATACCCTCATTGTGATTCCCACGCAAAGTCACCATAATATTATAATCACCAGGAAAACCTAACCTACCCTAACCGTAACCTAATGTAACCTAACCTGATGTGTTCAAGAGTAAACGCCACATACTCTTCCAGAAAACGGGATTATGCTGCCCGCCCCTCTAGAGTGTTTGGAGGAGGCTGTGGGTGGCGCAGGAGGGGAGAACAGGGTGTGGGAGAGGCTTTGGTAGGGGTGTAGGGGGGTGAAAGCAATATAAGCGCTGTCGGAACCCGTGTAGGAAAGCATAAGACTTGGAAAACTGCAGGAGGACTAAGAATCAAAGTCAAAGATAGTTTTCAATAGTCCAGCTGAAGCTCCTGACTGTAAAACTTATAAGAATTCAACAACAACAACAACAAAAACCTAAATAAATGCCTGAAGGAGGGTGCCTGAAGAAGCTGTGGGTTGCAAGGAATGAAAAAAAAATAGGAAGAATCAAAGGTTGGCGCAGAGGAATTTACTTGTCTTAATTCTTCCACGGTTCACAATTCTTGGCGGAAAAATAGTCTTCAGTACAAAGAGCCGAGAGGAGCGACGTCAAAGTAAACGGAAGGCACCATGGCGCGTAAAAACGATCACGCACTCCACGCACCACGAACACGCACTCGACTACCACACTGAGCCAGGAGTTGTCGGGACGAAATTGCTGAAAGAAAGACTAAAGGAACGTTTCAGCGGCTGACGGACGGCGGATGCGTTCGTCGGCAGCGTCGTGTTTGCAGTCCAGTCCCGGCGATGGCACAACCGCTCACTAATTGAATTATATGCGACAATAACGAGCCACGAACCGCTATTGCCGAGCCCGCGACACGCAACTTAGCACACACACACACACATACACACACACCACACACACACACACACACACATACACACACACACACACTAGGCGCTAAAATCCTGCTCATGTCGATATAATACCAACATTTTACGACTTAGCCACAACTTACTTGGGCTGTATGAAAATAAATGTGAGTAGGCCAACAAGCAGTCAAGTGATGGCGAAAATATATACTGGAACGACACAAAGCATTTCAATTAGGACCATGAGGGACATACACACACTCAGGAAGCAAGAGAAACAAACATTAGAGGATTACAGCTTCAAATAGTGTAGTGGTAGCGGGAAAGTAGAAGCATAAATGACCTTGATAGGAAGAAAAGACTGATTTATTCTCATATTCTGTAATCTGAGTTACGTTAAGAGAAGTTATGTGTTATGAGGTGGATCTCAGGTGTTATGAGGCAGGAGGAGGGCAGGTTAGGTAGCCACGTGTAGGTCTTCGTATAGCAGGTCGTGGCCTTCTCTCTGCCTTCCCGTGAGTGCGTGAGCGTATGGCGGGCGGGAAGCTCACTACATTGACAGACTGCCCGAGGAGAAAATGGCAGTGATTATTCCTTGATTACCTGTAGAGTGTGATGGGTGGGGACCAGTGTTTTGGGGACAAGACTACTGATTACACCCGAGACAAGACAGGAAGGTTTGGTATACTTTATAAGGGATGGTGATTAATATTCGGTGCTCAACATTTCCTGGCTAGCACCGTCCCTAACGCGGCGTAACAACGTTGTAGTTCCCATCTCGACACCTCGACACCTCCCACCACGCGGACGCCACATCCTCCTTGAGACACCTCACGGCCCAGGCTGCCACCCCCACCACAACCACAACCTCTGCCACCCCCACCACTGTCAGTGTGTCAGCGCTGCAGCAACGCGTCCCAGCGGCCTCCACCTTCGCCAAACGCCTCGGCATAAGCACGCACTATTTCTGATACCGCATCCCTTAATCTCTCCATCAGATCAAACACGGCGGTTCATTCCCCGCCACCGCACTCCACCACACACCCGCTCCTCTCATGACAAAACTCTCTCACACCTGTAGGAGCTGTGGGGGGGCGGGGTGGAGCGTCCCCGCGGCGCGGTGGGAGGCTATGATTGAGACAAATTAGATAATAACACGGGCGTGGTGATGGATGGCGCTGGAGCCGCGGGTTCACCAGCACTGGTTTGGTTTCCATGCATTGTAAATAGTGTTCAGGCAACTCTTTATTTAAAAAGTTACGGTCGTTGCTGTCCAACGGCCACACAGATTGCAGCTCTGGGCGGGGGACCCAGGGGCGGGGCGGGCCGTGACGGGGCGCCCGGTGTCCCGACGCTGCTGGGTAATTCATGGCGCCGCCGCGGCTGGCAGGATTTACGAGGCGGATGGCGGCCGCTCGAAGAAGAATGTCTAAATCATACATAGCGCGACGCCCTCACGCCTCGCCGCCGCAGGAGCCGCTCACAGCCTGGCCCGGCGGCCTGATCCTCCGCGGCGGCCTGGCAAAAAGTTGTCCCGACGTGACCCGTTGTGATGCGTCTTGCGAGGCGGGGCGGGGCTGAGTGCGGGAAGCAGCACCGGTCATTACACCCACACCCTGAAGCCCCGCCGTCGGTCTGTGACGCAGGAGCTGAATCCCGTCACGACCATTCGTAAGCCTCATCGACGCCGGGAAGATGACAGCTATATAGGAGGCAGAGGCAGGTTTGGCGGAGCAGCACCTGAGCGGAAGTGGGTCAGTCCAGCAGCCCAGCGGCTAAGCGCGGCGCGTCTCAGCACCTCGCGGGGACGCCACGCCCGGATGACCACCGCCGCGCAGGAGGCCGCACAGGAGGCCCCGCGAGGAAGATTCTCACGTTCCCATGAAATTATATGCCTTGGGAAGCGTCCATTATGTCCTTTCCCCGGCCTTCACCCGCGGCGGCCAGGCGGGGCGCGGCACCCTTGCACCTCCTCTGCGCCTTCAGGAAGACTAAAGGTTCCTGCACACATTCATCTGTTCACACAAAGCCACTGCTGAGTCAATGTGCTGAGTGCATCATCAGGCTGGAAAATAATCTTGACCACCGTGACCTATTTCTCTGCTTAATTATCAAATATGAAGGTTATTATAATTACCATAATAATCAAGGAGGATGTGGCGTCCGCGTGGTGGGAGGTGTCGAGGTGTCGAGATGGGAACTACAACGTTGTTACGCCGCGTTAGGGACGGTGCTAGCCAGGAAATGTTGAGCACCGAATATTAATCACCATCCCCTATAAAGTATACCAAACCTTCCTGTCTTGTCTCGGGTGTAATCAGTAGTCTTGTCCCCAAAACACTGGTCCCCACCCATCACACTCTACTGGTAATCAAGGAATAATCACTTATGCTAATTCATTACCATAATTTGAGTCTTCGTTCATTTATCTACGTTTCTGACTTTTTGAAATAAACTCCCGTACATAAATTACCCACTCATTGACTAGCCAATTCTCGTTAGCAATCTGTGCACACTCGTTTAAGAGGAAGAGAAGGAGGAGGAATCATGGCGTGGTTAAGCGGATTTAAATGCGCTGTTTGAGGTTTAGAGGGTGGCTGTTATGTGGAGGTAAAGCGACACAAGTCAAGGGGGGGGGGGGGGGGGGGGGTTAAGGCATGGTAATTGATATTCCATAAAGCCTATTTACTCTGGCGCGGCGACCCCCTGCCCCCTACCCCCGCCCCCTCCCATCACAAACTGATTTACTTCGGAGCCAGGCATGGTAATTACCGGCGATATTGTTTATGTAATTGATTGGTGCGGCGCTTTTGGGATGTGACATATTTTCATTATTTGTATAAATTTATCATCGCTACCAGATAACCGACGTTTGTGTGTGTGTGTGTGTGTGTGTGTGTGTGTGTGTGTGTGTGTGCTCTTGACGACAGCCTGACTTACATCCAGTTATTGGTGTTTATCTATCGGGAGTTAAGTGCTAAGAGGAGGAGGAGGAGAGAGAGGAGGAAGAAGAGGAGAAGAAATCAGTGTATTATCTTCAAACAGGCTTGAAGAGTGAGAAGAAAATGTGATAATAAGACTCTCTCTCTCTCTCTCTCTCTCTCTCTCTCTCTCTCTCTCTCTCTCTCACCTTGCTCCCTTCTCTCTATCTCTCTATCCCTCCATCCCTCCCTCCATCCCTTCCTTCCCTCCATCCCTCACCCGTCCTCTGTTGGATGATGATCGTGGCCTTATGGTTATGGTGACAGGCGAGGGAAGGAGAGAAGGAAGGAGGGAGAGAGAGAAGGAAGAAGGAAGGAAGGAAGGAAGGTAGGAGGGAAGGAAGGATTCGGTTCGTCTCTCTAAGTGTTTCGAAGCCTCACTCGGTGGTTCACGTGCATCGCTTCGAGTCTCATTTCATGTTTGTTGTCCAGTGTCGATGATAACACACACACGCGAGGCTCAGCTTAACGCTCGACCTGCTATGTAGGACGCACGCACACGCACACACACACACACACACACACACACACACACACACACACACACACACACTAAATAAAAAGTAACATACTGCAAAGGATTCACATGACCAACTTAAAACACACTCACGCAAATCTTCATATCCTTGCACTGTAACTTACGTACACACGACATGTACACACGCACGCAGAGGAGGAGGAGGAGGAGGAGGAGGAGGAGGAGGGGGAGGGGGAGGGGAGGGGGAGGAGGAGGGGAGGGGGAGGAGGAGGAGGAGGGGGAGGGGGGGAGGGGGGAGGAGGGGAGGGGAGGGAGAGGAGGAGGAGGAGGAGGAGGAGGAGGAGGAGGAGGAGGAGGAGGAGGAGGAGTGAGCGAGCAAGTAAGTATTGGAGTTAAGGCAACGCAATGATGAAGGATGAGGAAGAGGAGAAGTAGGAGTAGAGAGAGAGGAAGTAGAAGGAAGACTATGAGAAGGAAGAGAAGGAGAAGTAGGAAGAGGAGAAAGAGGTAACTAAAGAAGGTAAAATAGGAGAAAGAGGTGAATAAATAGGATAAAGACGAGAAGAGAAGGAGATAGGAGGAAAATAACATAGGAATAAGAAAAAATAACTGAAACTTAGAATAAATAACGGAAGGATAAGATAAGATAAGATTTTCATCCTATCTAGACACTTTGCAAGTACCAACTACAAGGTTATTGACTATACAAAGCGCCGCCACGTCAGCACGAACTAGGCGGACTCGAAATAACGGAAGGAGGAAGGGAAGAAGACGAAGAGAAGGAAGAATAGAAGAAGGAGAACATAGGAATAATAAAAAAAAAACTTAGAAATAAATAAAGAAAGAAAGAATGGAAGAAGGGGAGGAACAGAGGAAGTAGGAGGAAGAGAGAGGTAGCTAGAGAAGGAAGAATAGGAGGAGGAGGAGAACATAGGAATAATAAAAGACCCTGAAACTTAGAATAAATATATCAAGAAAGGAAGAAAGGGAGGGATAGAGGAAGTAGGAGGAAGAGAGAGGTAGCTAGAGAAGGAAGAATAGGAGGAGGAGAAGGAGAACATAGGAATAATAAAAAAAAAACCTGAAACTTAGAATAAATAAAGGAAGAAAGGAAGAAAGGGAGGGATAGAGGAAGTAGGAGGAAGAGAAAGAGGTAGAAGAATAGAGGCAGAGAAGAAAGAATACTAGAAAGAAACTATAGAAGGAAGAATAGAAGAAGGAAGTGGAGAAGGAGAACACAGGAATAATAAAAAAACCTGACTTAGAATAAATAAAAAAATAAAGAAAGGGAGAGAATCATCAGAACCATCAGAACAACATCCACCAAACATCTTCATCACGATAAAGGTGAGTATGCCATGACTTCAGCGTGTGTTGTCGGCCCTTATCGCAAGACCAGCCACGACTTTCTCCCGCCCCGTCAGGATACCAGCGATCAGAGAGTCGTGTCGCCCTTTGTCGTGTATTTCTGTGGGTGTCAGGCGGTGTATTGTTGTTATTGGCTTGTTTCATCACCCATAGAATTTGTCTAGTCCTCAAAAGCCAGTCAGCAGGAGGGGGTTAGTAAAGGGGGGACTAACGACTCTATGACCCCTGTTGGTAGTGGTCAAAGTCCCGAGGGCGTCTTTAAGTCCCTCGAGTTCTTGTGGTGTGAAGGAGTGGAAATAATCTCTATAGTGTTAGTAATAAGGGTGAAACTTGTGTAAAAACTGTTAATTTCGGCTAATTATGTGACGCAGGAGACTAGATCTTGTGGAGGGTGTGTGTAAGAGTCAGTTTACCAAGTAGAAGGGATTGGAGGAAGGAAGGGAAGGAGGGTGGGAGGGAAGGAAAGAGAAGAGAGGGAGGGAGGGAGAGAAGGAAGGAGGGAGGGAAGGAGGGAGGGTGGGAGGGAAGGAAGGAGGGAAGGAAGGAGGGAGGAAGGAGAGAAGGAGGGAGAGGAGGGAAGCAGAAATCGCTGGTCACGTCGCCATTGAGTAGTCGTGTATAGTAGCCATGATTAATTGTCTTTACAAAAGGTTCAATACATTTTAATAAGCATTGCGTTGTTACAGCATCCCTTCCCTCCCTCTCTCCCTTCTCTCCCTCCCTTTCCTCTCTCCCTCCCTCCTTCTCTCCCTCTCTCCCTTTACTGCCTCTGTGTCGGACCTACTGACTTTGGAGGGAGAGGGAGAGAGAGGGAGGAAGGGATGATGGGAAGGAAAAGATGGAGAAATGCTACTGTATTCATAGATTTACGGATTTGCTTCATGATCAGAAACTTAGATTTAAGATTAAGAATTAGATTAAATTAGATTAAGAATTAGATTAGATTAGATCACAGACCACTGTATACCTGGACTGCGCACGGAATATCAGCCTGTCGCACAAGGGCCTGAAGTCTGAGGGCCGCTCGGATTCATATATATATAATTATATATATATATATATATATATATATATATATATTATATATATATATATATATATATATATATATTATATATATATATATTATATAAATATTAATATATATAATATAATACGGATCATATAGACTGGTTTATCAGTATATATGATATACTGTAGTCTTCGTAAATGTTTGTTCTATAATATTATCAAATAAAAAACAGTAAAACACGCTAAAGAAATGCCATTACGAGACTATGAAGAAATATGCATGAACTTAATATTCACTTAACTCTTCGCCATTTAAAACTTTGCGAGTCAACTTTTATCATGAAGGGTATCAATAGAAGCGCAATTGTATTAGCTTTCCATTGATATATTTCGTTTTCGGATAAATGAATTAGAACCATGCATAAATTAGTGTTAAATAAATAAATAAAATCATCAATCAGGTAATTTTCCCGATTGATGATGTTATTTATTTACTTATATATTTCTTTTTCTGATAAATGAATTAGCACCATGTATAAATTAGCGTTAACTAAATATATAACTTCTTCAATCGGGAAAATTACCCGATTGATGATTTTATTTATTTATTTAATGGTAATTTATGCATGGTTCTAATTCATTTATCAGAAAACGAAATACATCAATGGAAAGCTAATAAAATTGCAGCTTCTATTGATACCCTTCATGATAAAAGTTAACTTGCAAAGTTTTAAGTGGCGAAGAGTTGAAGTGAATCAGAGTCTCGTAATGGCATTTCTTTAGCGTGTTTTACTGTTTTTTATTTGATAATATTATAGAACAAACATTTACGAAGACTACAGTATATCATATATACTGATAAACCAGTCTATATGATAGTCCATAGACCACTATATCTCTTTGTCGGACGGGCCGTAGGCCGCTATGCAGCCTGGGCAATTTCAAAACATTGTCGCGTGAACAGTCCAGAGATATAGTGGTCTATGATTAGATTAAGAAGACTTAGATTCCTCCTCAAATTCTGTGCAAAGTGTTCACGTAATGTATTATGAAGATATTCTCATCTTTTCCTTTTCTTTTAAGTTCTTTCTAGTTATTCATTTCATCTATCTGTCTATTCCCTCCAATGTCATGTCATGTCATGTATTGTATTATGGAGTTGCAAATCGAGGTAAGAATGTGTGTGTGTGTATATTACGAGGTGAATTTTCATCCATCACTGCAAAGAAAGACAAAATCACTCCATGCATGAATTTACTTTTTTATGTAGCCTACTCCTCTTCCTTCTCTTCATCCACCTCCTCTTGTTCTTGTTCTTCTTGATTTTTTTATTCTTCCTCCTTCTACTCCTGAAATTCTACCACTTCCACCTCTTCCTTCACTTCTTCTTTCCCTTCTCCTCCTCCTCCTCCTCCTCCTAATATTCCAACACTAGCTCCTCCTCCTCCTCCTCCTTAACTTCCCACAAGAGGGCCGGAATTATGTAAGGCAGGACAATCGATCACAGCAAGACATTCACACTCGAGTCAACGCTTAGAACAAAACATTGATTCCCTGCACACACGCGGCTTATACCACCACCACCCAGAGAACACGACTGACGGAGGGACGTTGAGGAGGGCATGGAGGTCCGCTTAACCCCTTCACGCCCAGATCTTTCCTATGACAATATATAAAATCGTCTGTTGTTAGCCATACAATTACGAAAAGTAGCTTAATAAACCAAATTAGCTAGAGGACAAGGCTATTAAACAGGTAATATCTACAAAATACTGCTTATATTAATTAAAATCGTCTAATGGTACACACATTACAATGGAAATGACGTTCTGGGCCTCAAGGGGTTAAGAGGATATTGAGAGGCACTTAAGAGGATATGAAGAGGTAGTTAAGAGGACACAAAGAGGCGTCTAAAGCCCCGTCCACACTACCACTCACCACCGTCGGCGCTTGCTGTCGAACAGTGTTCGTCACTCAAAAGTGGTATGTGGACACGATGCCGACGAGCAAATGTAACCGTCGGCGCTGCCCGCCAGCATTCAGCAGGTTTAATATGGGCGGGCATGGCCCGCACTCACGGGTCAGCGCCAAACACATGCTTCAAGTTACGCAGTTTCACTATCTAGATATTTTTGCATTGCTATTACGTATACCATCAGAACAGAAAGTCAGCTGATACGAGTATGTGATCAAAACATTAATGGAGAAGAATGGTCGGAAATTGCAGCGAGTTGAAGACAAAAAAGTGAGAAAAGTGTTATACACTATTCTTTTGCTATATTTTTAGAATACACAAAAAGGTTTCGTATATTTTTCTTGCTATGATATGCAGAAATGTGTCATGAAGATGATAGTTGGGTCAGTTTCTAAACCCCTGGGTTATTCATAATCCGAGTGAGAGTACCGATATGCAGAAAACATGACTCTCACTTTGAAATCAGGAAGCGCGCTGACCGCCAAGCAAAACCGTTCGTGTGGACACACCCTGGCAACGGCGTTCCGTCGGCAGAGACGGGAAGCGCACGAGGGGTTGAGTGGTAGTGTGGACGGGGCTTAAGAGGGTATAGAGGCGTTTAATCAAGAGGATATAGAAATGGGCGTAAGTGACGGTAAATAAGAAGAAATAATGTGTATAAAAAACGACAAGTCCTCAATAACAACAAATAGGTAAATAATAATAATAATAAAATAAATAAATACAGTAAGTGAAAATATCTCATGAAATATATAAATAAATTAAAAATCAAGCCAATTCCGGTTGAGCATGATAATAATTGATTAATCTATCTATCTGTGTGTATGTCTATCTGTATCTGTCTATCAATCAATCAATCAATCAATCATATTCTATTTATCTATCTATCTGTGTGTGTTTGTCTGTCTGTCTATCAATCTATAATCTATTTATTTATCTATCTATCGATCTAATCTCTATCTATCTATCTAATTGAAGATGTCGATTCATTCAAGAAATGATGAAACAAAAATACAGGTCAGACAAATTTCTAAAAACCAGGTAAAATTGCCCC
This sequence comes from Chionoecetes opilio, assembly GCA_016584305.1. Lineage (NCBI taxonomy): Eukaryota > Metazoa > Arthropoda > Malacostraca > Decapoda > Majidae > Chionoecetes > Chionoecetes opilio. The sequence goes on from JACEEZ010006681.1 coordinate 144,992, forward strand.
AAACACAAAATATCGAAAATTTTAAAAATCACGACACACTCAAACTAAACTTGAAAAATTAATCAATAAACACAGAGTTACCTAACAAAGGGTCACCTGTGTGGAGGGGGAGAAGGCGGAGTCCCCGTGACCTGACCTGCCATCACCTACGTTCACCTTGAGGGGCCGAGAGTAGCGTGAGAAAAGCAAATAAACAGGTCATTCCGTAGGACTCCCGGAGGCGAGACCTGACTGATTACTCGTGTAAGTCGGGGTGTTGGGTGGGTGGGGGGGGGGTAGGGGGGGGATGTTGGGGGGTGTAAGGGGGGGTGATGTGTGGAAGTGGGGAAGGGGGTGTAGTGGAGAAGGAAAAGGGAGGAAGTGGAAGGGAAGGGAAGAAAAGGAAGTGAATGGGGTGTAAGAAAATGGTAGATAGGAGGTTTTATTAAAGGGAAAGGAAGAAAAGGAAGGGAAGGAGTGATTGGGATGTACTAGTAAGCCGGGGTGCAGGGGTGATGTGTGGAAGGGAAGACTACTAGAAGACTACTAGAAGAATACTGTAATAAAGAGCTAAGGATAAGGATAAGGAATGTATGGACAAGGAAAATAAAACAAGGGAAAAGGAAAGAATGAAAGGAGAGGAAGAAGGGATGGGAGAGAAGGGAAGAGGAAGATGGGAAAAGAAAGGAAGGAAAGGAAGAGATGAGGTGCTATTATCGCAAATTATTAAAAGATAGGAAAAATGAAAAGTAAGGAAGGTGTGAAAGGAAGAGATGGTATAGGGAGGGCCATGCTCGCAAACTACTACAAGAAAGTAAACAGTAGAGCAAGCAAGAGAGTAAGAAGGGATAGGAAAGGAAAGAAAGGAAGGAAAAGGAAGAGTAAGGAAAGGAAAGGAAGGGAAGGAAAATGAAGGAAGGGAAAGGAAGGGAAAGGAAGGGAAAGAAGGGAAAGGAAAATGAAGGAAGGGTAAGGAAGGGTAAGGAAGGGAAAGGAAGAGGAAGGAAGGGAAAGGAAGGGAAAGGAAGAGGAAGGGAAGGAAAATGAAGGAAGGGTAAGGAAGGGAAAGGAAGGAAAAGGAAAAGGAAGGGTAAGGAAAGGAAAGGAAGAGGAAGGAAGGGAAAGGAAGGGTAAGGAAGGGAAAGGAAGGGTAAGGAAGGGAAGGAAGAGGAAGGAAGGGAAAGGAAGGGAAAGGAAAATGAAGGAAGGGTAAGGAAGGGAAAGGAAGGAAAAGGAAGGGAAGAAAAGGAAAAATTTGGGTAAGGAAGAATAAGGAAAAGTAAGAAGAGTAAGAAAGGAAAAATTAGGGAAAGGAAGGGAAGGAAGGGAAGGAAGGGAAGGAAGGGAAGGAAGGGCGCAGGCTGGCGTACTACTGCCGGCGGGGATTGTGAGGCGGTTGGCTTCAGGACTCCGGGTGCTGAAAGGGTTAACATAATAAATTCGAGGTATTGTGCGACTATACCAAATTGTTGACTCACGCCCCGTAATGGCGACGAGGAGGAGGAGGAGGAGGAGGAGGGAGGAGGAGGAAGGGAGGAGGAGGAGGAGGAGGAGGAGGAGAGGAGGGAGAGGAAGAGGAAGAGGAAGAGGAAGAGGAAGAGGAAGAGGAAGGAGAGAGAGGAGGAGGAGGAGGAGGAGGAGGAGGAGCCCACCTGAACTCCCCTCCCTCTCTCCTTTCCTCCATTCCTCCTCTACATTTGGTCTTGTATTTCCCTTCTCTCTTTCCTGGTTTCCTCGTTTCCCTTATTCTATCGATTAATCAATTATGTGTTTATAGTTTCATTTGTTTTTATAAGTTTCATTCATACGGTTATTATATTTTCACTTTTTCATTTTTCACCTATTCACTTTTTTGTGTGTATTACCTATTTTGTCTGTTGCCATTCATTTGCTTAACTTACTAGCGCATTATTTCTCGTTTTTATCTCTTGGTTTGACTCTCCTATCTCTCTCTTTATTCTTTTAATCAAGTTATTTTTTTTATCTTATATCGACAACGGTCTTTTCTTCTTCAGACCTTATTAACAAAACGACCAACAAGCCAAACAAGACGGAAAAAAAGAGAGAGAGAAAAAAAAAAAAAAAAGGCCTGAAAGCTACTCTGACCAAAACTTCAAACTTGCCAAAGAAAATGAAGACCAAGACATGACGGAAAATGACAAAAAAGAAAAGAAAAAAAACCATGAAAGCTACTCCGAGGAAAACTTGAAACTTACCAAAGAAAACAAAGACAGAGACCCTTCCTTCCAGCCCTCCTTCAAACCCTTCTACAGCAGCCCTCTCACAGCCCTTCTTCAGCAGCCCTCCCACAGCCTTCTACAGCAGCCCTCTCACAGCCCTTCTTCTACAGCAGCCCTCTCACAGCCCTTCTATAGCAGCCCTCTCACAGCCCTTCAGCAGCCCTCCCACAGCCCTTCTTCAGCAGCCCTCTCACAGCCCTTCTACAGCAGCCCTCTCACAGCCCTTCTACAGCAGCCCTCTCACAGCCCTTCTACAGCAGCCCCTCTCCTTCTACAGCAGCCCCTTCCACAGCCCTTCTACAGCAGCCCCTCCTTCCAGCCCTTCTACAGCAGCCTCCCCCTTCTACAGCAGCCCTCCCACAGCCGCTCGCAGCCTCCAAGCCTGAGCCTCTACAGCGCCCTTCCACGCCCTTCTACAGCAGCTCCTCCTTCCAGCCCTTCTACAGCAGCCCTCCCACAGCCGGGCATCGGTCTGGGAGTGACTCTGGGTCCCCGGTCGATCGTTTAAACCCTTTCTCCTCCCCACAGCGGCGCCTTTCACTCGGCCTGGCGGGGGACGATTCCCTTCCATCGTTTATCACATTCGTTCTGCAACTCGATTTTATGTTTTTCTCTTAAGGCCGCTAAGACCCTTCCCCCTCTACTCTCCCTCACCCCTTTCCCTCTCTCTCCCTCACCCCTTCCCCTCTACCCCTCACCCTTTCCTTCCCTCTCTCACCCCTTTCCTTCTCTCCCTCACCCCTTCCACTCCTTCGCCCCTTCCTTCCCTCTCTACCCTCCCTCACCCTTTCCCCTCTACTCTCCCTCACCACTTCCCTTCCATCCCTCACCCCTTCCTTCCCTCCATCGTACCTTCCTTCCTCCCTCCTCATTTCTCTCACGATAAAAAACCTCATTATCAAACCTTTAACTTTGATGTCTGGTGATTATTTTGCATGGGAACCTCTATATATTTGTCTGTCTGTCTGTTTATTTGTCTGTCTGTCTGATTCTCTCTCTCTCTCTCTCTCTCTCTCTCTCTCTCTCTCTCTCTCTCTCTCTCTCTCTCTCTCTCTCTCTCTCTCTCTCTCTCTCTCTCTCTCTCTCTCATCCCAAAGTTCCGTCAGTCACAGCGGGAGAGGCGGTAATGGTGCTGCCTCTCTCTCTCTTCTCTTCCTCTCTCTTCCTCTCTCTCTCTCCATCATCACCCGCCCAGCTGACTCCCCCCCCCCTCCCCATGCACCCACATTCCCCCCTTTTCCATCCCTCTCTGCTTAATGTCCGCAATATTTACTGTCTCGTTGGGTGTTTATGGGGAAGGATGTGAACGGATGCGACTTGACTGAGCCATGTGAAGCAGTCAGGCGTTCAGTCAGTTCATTCAGTTTTACGGACGCGACTTGACTGAGCCATGTGAAGCAGTAGGCGTTCAGTCAGTTCATTCAGTTTACGGACGCGACTTGACTGAGCCATGTGAAGCAGTAGGCGTTCAGTCAGTTAATTCAGTTTACGGACGCGATTTGACTGAGCCTTGTGAAGCAGTAGGCGTTGTCAGTTCATCAGTTACGGACGCGATTTGACTGAGCCTTGTGAACAGTAGGCGTTCAGTCAGTTATTCGTTTTACGGAGCGATTTAACTGAGCCATGTGAAGCAGTAGGCGTTCAGTCAGTTAAGTCAGTTTTACGGACGCGATTTGACTGAGCCTTGTGAAGCAGTCGGCGTTCAGTCAGTTCATTCAGTTTACGGACGCGACTTGACTGAGCCTTGTGAAGCAGTCGGCGTTCAGTCAGTTCATTCAGTTTACGGACGCGACTTGACTGAGCCTTGTGAAGCAGTAGGCGTTCAGTCAGTTCATTCAGTTTACGGACGCGACTTGACTGAGCCATGTGAAGCAGTAGGCGTTCAGTCAGTTAATTCAGTTTACGGACGCGATTTGACTGAGCCTTGTGAAGCAGTAGGCGTTGTCAGTTCATTCAGTTTACGGACACGATTTGACTGAGCCTTGTGAAGCAGTAGGCATTCAGTCAGTTCATTCAGTTTTACGGACGCGATTTGACTGAGCCTTGTGAAGCAGTCGGCGTTCAGTCAGTTCATTCAGTTTTACGGATGCGACTTGACTGAGCCATGTGAAGCAGTCGGCGTTCAGTCAGTTCATTCAGTTTTACGGATGCGACTTGACTGAGCCTTGTGAAGCAGTCGGCGTTCAGTCAGTTCATTCAGTTTACATGTGTTGTATTGTTCTGTTAAGCGAGACCTAAGCCATGCATGCAGTAAGGGTGATTAGCAGTATCTAGTAGTGTATTCAACTGTATTGTGTGTTTGGCCTTGAGGATACTGAAGGCGTGAGGATAATTTAAATTTAATGCACTTTTCTTTTATAATTTACATTTTCTTTGTGTAATTTTCAGCTCATTACTTTTAGTTTATGCAAGTGACGGACTGTGCTCGTACTCGACTCTCTGATGTTATATTTCATCATAATTATCACTATTGTCCCGTCACGGTTCTGTTCGTTCAAGAGTTTGTTTTTCTATCCACTACTTTTATTAAATTATACGGACATTAACAAAACAAAATAAAAGGAAAATTATCTAATGAAATTAATAAAAAAATAATAAATAAAAAATCTAGCCAATTCCAATTAGAGATATTTGGTGCTCGTTCTGCTCAGCGCAAAGCCTTCATCCTTTATCTGTGTATCTCCCTGGGCGTTGCTGTGTGGCGTTGCCTGTCCTGCTGATCGCAAACCTTCCTTCCCGTCAGGACAAAGTGGAAGCGACAGACGGTTATTACTTTATTTTAGTGGGTTATTATAGTTTGCCTTATACACACTGATTATTATTGTGGTGTAATGTTACTATTCTACCGTCTATTCTTATTGATCATGGTATATCTACGTTTCTGTGCAGTAAACTTAATAAACGCGATGTAGCCTATATATATATATATATATATATATATATATATATATATATATATATATATATATATATATATATATAATATATATATATATATAGTGCTTATAAGTTTATGCACAGAAACGTAGATATACCATGATCAATTAGAATGAATATGAATAATAAGATAATTTTTCTTTTCTTTTGTTTTTTTAATATATATATATATATATATATTATATATATAGTTGATGTTGCAAATGACAAAGAAAAAAATAATTATATAAGAAAGTGCATTAAATCTAAATTATCTTCACACCCACGGTATCCTCAAGGCCAAACATACAATGCATTACAAAATATTGCATTATTTCACCCTTACTGCATACTTGGCTTGACCAAGCTATGCTTGAACCAAAACTATGCTTGAAAAATAATCTATCTATCCATCTACTTGGGTGTTATGGTGTTTCGTTTTCCGTCCTGCTGAGCGCAAACCCTTCCTTCCCCGCCAGGACAAAGTGGAAGCGCCAGACATCCGTGGGTCTGGAACTGCTGACGGAGGCTGGCAACTACGCGGCCCTGCAGAGGCTCTACACGCAACCCTACTGGCCCGCCTCCCCCGCCCTGGCCAGCCTCATGCCCTCCCTCCCTGCTGGTACGTACAGACACACAGATAGATAGATAGATAGATAGATAGATAGATAGATAGATAGATAGAAGATACAGACAAATAGACATGCAGAAAGACACACACAGATAGAAGGATAGATATATAAATAGATATATAGATTGATAGATACTAGACAGATAGACAAACACACACATATAGATAGATAGACAGATAGACAGATAGAATAGACAGATACACATAGATAAATATAGATAGATAGATTGATTGATAGATAGATAGATACAGATAGACAGACAAACACACAAATAGATATAGATAAATAGATAGATTGATAGATTGATAGATAGACTGATAGACAGACACACACACAGATAGATAGATAGCTAGATAAATAGATAGATTGATTGAAAGATAGATAGATAGACAGACAAATATACAGAAAGACAGACACACATAGATAGATAGATAGTTTCCCAAGATGAATGAGAACTTAACAAGAACATAACACTTTTATAATAAGCTACACACAGGTAGGTACATTGAGGCAAAGAATGTGACACAGATTACCCCCAGTGGACACGTTTTATGACCTGACGTGTTTTGAATTGCACTGTTATGTAATTTGTTGCAATTTACCTTAACTAGCGAGGCAGGCATGAGTTTATTTTGCTCTTTGACATGACCTGCCCTGCACTTCCTTCTTGCCCGGTGTCCTTGGTCTCACTTAGGATTATTACCTTCTTATTTTGACGAACTTTGATTTATATAATTTTTAATCATTACTTTTTTTTTATTAGTTATTACCATTTTTATATTACATTTTATTTGTAAATTTTCTATCACTATCTTTTTTTTATTAATCATGACCTTTTTTTTATTAATCATGACCTTTTTTTTTATTAATCATGACCTTTTTTTATTAATCATGACCTTTTTTTTTATTAATCATTGACCTTTTTTTTTTATTAATCATAACTTTTTTTTTATTAATCATTATTTTTATTTTATTAATCATTTTTTTTTTTTTTATTAATCATGACCTTTTTTTTTATTAATCATCACTTTTTTTTTTATTAATCATCACCTTTTTTTTATTAATCATTACTTTTGTTTTTATTAATCACCACCTTTTTTTTTTTTATTAATCATCACTTTTTTTTTTTATTAATCATCACTTTTTTTTATTAATCATTACTTTTTTTTTTATTAAATCATCACTTTTTTTTTTTATTTTTTATAATCACACTTTTTTTTTTATAATCATACTTTTTTTTTAATCATCACTTTTTTTATTAATCACCTTATTTTTTTTTTTATTAATCATACTTTTTTTTATTAATCATCACTTTTTTTTATTAATCATTACTTTTTTTTTTTTTTTAAATCATCACCTTTTTTTATTTTTTTTATTAATCATCACCTTTTTTTTTTTATTAATCATCACCTTTTTTTTTTTTTATTAATCATTACTTTTTTTTATTAATCATGACCTTTTTTTTATTAATCATCACCTTTTTTTTTATTAATCACCTTTTTTCTTCATCATGACCTTTTTTTATTAATCATCACTTTTTTTTATTAATCATTATTTTTTTTTATTAATCATCACCTTTTTTTTTTTATTAATCATCACCTTTTTGTATTAATCATCACTTTTTTTTTTTATTAATCATCACTTTTTTTTTATTAATCCTCATTTTTTTTTTTATTAATCATCACCTTTTTTTTTTATTAATCATCACCTTTTTTTTATTAATCATCACTTTTTTTTTATTAATCATCACTTTTTTTTTTATTAATCATTACCTTTTTTATTATGACCTTTTATTCCCATTACTTTTTTTGGTAATAGTTTTTTTTTTTTTTTATAGATTATGACCTTTTTTTATGACTACCTTTGATCTTTATTACTTTTTTTATCAAGACCTTTTTCATGGATTAAATGATTACCCTTTTTTTTTTATGACCTTTGATCTCTAGTACTATTCTTATCATTACTTTATTTTATTAATTATCAGTACCTTATTATGTATGACCTTTTACCCTATTACTATTTTTATCATTACTTTATTATATTATATTAATTATTACCATTCATCTACACTACTTTTTTTTAGTACTTTTTTCATATATATTTTTTCATTATTATCTTTTTTTATTAATTATCTTTTTTTAGTATTACATTTTATCTATATTCCATTTTTTTTCAATTGCCTTTTTTTTTTTATCAGGTCTCGAGGCTTACTACAGACACGCCGTGGCCGCCCTCAGCCAGCGCCCCCCCGGCCCCCCCAGACCCTTCCTCCCCTCACCCCTCTCCCAAACCTCCCCTCTCACCTCCCTCCCCCAACCCCTCTCCTCCCTCTCCCCGGCACACCTCTCCTCCCTCTCCTCCCACTACTACTCCACCCTCACCTCCCTCTCATCCTCCACGGGGTCTTCGGCTAGTCCTCGAGGTCTTGTGTCGCCGCCCATCCCGCCCACTTCACCCACACAGTCTTCCGCCCACACGCCGCCCACGCCACCCACGCCGCCCGCCCATGATGAATCCAAACAAGAGTCGTGAAAGATTAAACTTGGTGGAGCGGTTCTTAAATTTGGTGGATTGTTTCTAAATGACAGTCTTTTGGGCTCTATGTGATCTTATGTGACCTTTTGTGACTCCTTTACTCATGGTGACCTAGCATTACGGGTCATTGAGGTCATGTGAAAGTGAAACGACCCATTAAAAAATGTTGTGGA
>JACEEZ010006681.1:158466-163466 GCA_016584305.1 Chionoecetes opilio
ATGTCCAGGCTGGAGGGTAGATGCTGCCAATTATACCCTTTATCTACCCTTTTTAGACGAAAGGGTTGGAAAAGGGTATATTTACTTCGATCCGAAAGGGTGTATTTGTAAGGGTAGAAAAAAGGTAGCAGTATTTCATCACTACAAACACCCTTTTTCTACCCTTTTCCTACCCTTTTTTTCTAAGAGTGTAAGGTGCTGTCATCGCCCTATTAATTCACAAAGGAACCCAATGCGTGCGCTGCTATTAAAATATACAAATAAATAATCGCCCCAGTGCTCTAGTCAAGAAAACATTCATGAATAATTTCCATATCCGTGACAGTAATATCACTTCATTCATTCACGAGAAAATGAATAATGAAAAGGAAGACTACTATTTCACTCATCAATCTTATCTTACACTCTCAGAAATAAGGGGTATATTAAGGGTAGAATTGTTACATCGCACCATCACTACCCTTTTTAAACCCTATGTCCAGGCTGGAGGGTAGATGCTGCCGATTAGACCCTTCATCTACCCTTTATCTACCCTTTTTAGACGAAAGGGTTGGAAAAGGGTATATTTGCGTCGATCCGAAAGGGTATATTTGTAAGGGTAGAAAAAGGGTAGCAGTATTTCATCACTACAAATATCCTTTTTCTACCCTTTTCCTACCCTTTTTTTCTAAGTGTAGTTATAGTCTTATCCTTTATCCTTAGTTTCCTTAGCTATTTCCTTACCCTGTTTCCATGGTTCTAATATCCTTCATTCATTCATTCACCAGAGGATGAATGTTGAAAAGGAAGACTAATATTTCACTCATCATCAATCTTATCTTTACACTAATTGCATCATAATAGCGAAGAGGTAGGTGAATAACGCTCATTTAAATCCCTTTATAAACAACAAACCATATGTGAATGGGTGACACATACATTAATAGTCTTAGAAAGACACCATTCCGCTATACCATCGTTCAACACACACACACACACAAACACACACACACACACACACACACACAGACACACACACAGACACAGACACAGACAGACAGACAGACACACAGACAGACACAGACAGATACAGACAGACACGGACACACACACACACACACACACACACACACACACACACACACACACACACACACACACAGACACAGACACAGACACACACACACAGACACAGACAGACAGACACACAGACAGACACAGACAGACAGACAGACACAGACAGATACAGACACACACACACACACACAAAAAAAAAAGGAAGTTTCATTCACACATCCGTCGAGTCTGGGTTCACACGCGCTCTCTCAGTCCCTTTGTCGCCGTTCACCGCCTCCGTCAATACCACTACAATAATCACAGCCACATACCTTGCTTCCCGGCAGCTCCTTGGCACCTCATCCTGAAACAGAGAAGAAAAACATAAATAAAGATACAGTATTACTTCTCACCTTCCTTTGATTGATTGATTTAATGGGGAAAAGGGGAATGTGCCAGACATCAGAGGTCATATGGCACACCTTCCTTTGAGCCTATAGCGCCTGTAGGCTTTTTTTGAAGGAATGTGATAGTTGGCATTTGTTTTTAGTGGCGCAGGCAAGATATTTATAGTGGCGTCTGCAACAAAATAGGTCCGCCCCCCTTCTTTATTCTCTTACTGTCTTCTTTATTCTCTTACTGTCTTCTTTATACTCTACTGTCTTCTTTATTCTTACTGTCTTCTTTATACTCTTACTGTCTTCTTTATTCTTACTGTCTTCTTTATACTCTTACTGTCTTCTTTATTCTCTTACTGTCTTCTTTATTCTCTTACTGTCTTCTTTATTCTTACTGTCTTCTTTATACTCTTACTGTCTTCTTTATTCTTTTACTGTCTTCTTTATTCTCTTACTGTCTTCTTTATTCTTTTACTGTCTTCTTTATTCTCTTACTGTCTTCTTTATTCTTTTACTGTCTTCTTTATTCTCTTACTGTCTTCTTTATTCTTTTACTGTCTTCTTTATTCTCTTACTGTCTTCTTTATACTCTTACTGTCTTCTTTATTCTCTTACTGTCTTCTTTATTCTCTTACTGTCTTCTTTATTCTTACTGTCTTCTTTATACTCTTACTGTCTTCTTTATTCTCTTACTGTCTTCTTTATTCTCTTACTGTCTTCTTTATTCTCTTACTGTCTTCTTTATTCTCTTACTGTCTTCTTTATTCTTACTGTCTTCTTTATTCTCTTAGTCTTCTTTATGCTCTTACTGTCTTCTTTATGCTCTTACTGTCTTCTTTATGCTCTTACTGTCTTCTTTATTATCTTACTGTCTTCTTTATTCTCTTACTGTCTTCTTTATGCTCTTACTGTCTTCTTTATTCTTACTGTCTTCTTTATGCTCTTACTGTCTTCTTTATTCTCTTACTGTCTTCTTTATTCTCTTACTGTCTTCTTTATGCTCTTACTGTCTTCTTTATTCTCTTACTGTCTTCTTTATTCTCTTACTGTCTTCTTTATTCTCATACTGTCTTCTTTATGCTCTTACTGTCTTCTTTATTCTTACTGTCTTCTTTATGCTCTTACTGTCTTCTTTATTCTTACTGTCTTCTTATTGCTCTTACTGTCTTTTTATGCTCTATATGTCTCTTTATTCTCTTACTGTACTCTTTATTCTCTTAATGTCTTCTTATGTATACTGTCTTCTTTATGCTCTTACTGTCATTCTTTATTCTTTACTGTCTTCTTTAGCTTCTACTGTCTTTTATTCTCTACTGTCTTCTTTAGCTTTAACTGTTTCTTATTCCTACTGTCTTCTTTATTCTCTTACTGTCTTCTTTATTCTCATACTGTCTTCTTTATTCTCTTACTGTCTTCTTTATTCTCTTACTGTCTTTTTTTTGCTCTTACTGTCTTCTTTATTCTCTTACTGGCTTCTTTAATATATATTAGAGGCTCATCCCCCCCCCCCCCCGTGTCCTCATATACTCTGTGTTGAGTAAAGGGTTGATGGACAGCATGTGGGTAGTCTGTGGCCACTCAACGATTGCAAAAACAGTTCACTCCCGGCTGGACTCGAACTCTGAACCCTGATTCAACCACTTCCATGTGCCAACCACTCGGCCTAACGAAGATTTAAGCGTTGATATTTTTTCGCAATTGATTTGATGATTTTTCTTTTATTTCCTAGTTTGTATCCTAATCTTTTCCTATTCTAAAATTTTATGAACTCAATATATTTCAACATTTTATTACTTTCGATACTATTTATTCCATTAAAAAAATGTAGAATTGCATCTTTTATATAGATTTTTCATACTTCTTTTCTGGTATTCTCAAGATTATTTTGGTGCAGGTTTTGTTTGAAGTTTGAAGCCGCAACATTTACCTAACTCGTGTTCATTAGCTTCCCTCAATTAGATGCGTCTATTTAGAGGTAAGGTTAACTAAATAATTCTAGAGAGCTCGTCGCACACTCACTGCCTCTCTCTCTCTTCTGTGCACTGTACTGTCTTTATATCTGTTAACTCTCTTTGTCTACCAGTACGCATCAATGGTCTGTTTGTTGGCTGGCGGTGTGGTGTCTCAAGCTCTCACATCCTCTTTAAGCCCTCAAACATTAAATAAACACACACACACACACAACCACACACACACCCCCACACACACACACACACACACACACACACACAAACCACACACACAAAGTTGAAGGCATAACAGAAAATAAGTGAAAATAATATATAAAACATCTAAAAACAGACAAGCTTAGGGACAAAATTACAAAAGAAAAAAGATCATAAAGTTAAGGAGAAGATAATTTTTAACAATGAAAGGTTCTCAACTTATTATATTAACTTCTCATATTAGCATCGACGCTCTTCCTCTTTCTCCTCCACCTGCTGCTCCTATTCCCATTCCCATTCCCCGTATTCACCCAACAACAACCCTTCACCCTCCATAACCCTGACACCCACACTCTTAGAAAAGAAGGGTAGGAAAAGGGTAGAAAAAGGGTATTTGTAGTGATGAAATACTGCTACCCTTTTTCTACCCTTACAAATATACCCTTTTGCAACCCTAAATATACCCTTTTCCAACCCCAAATATACCCTTTCTCATCCCTCTCGTCTAAAAAGGGTAGATAAAGGGTAGATGAAGGGTATAAACAGCAGCATCTACCCTCCGGCCTGGACATAGGGTATAAAAAGGGTACTGATGGTGTGATGTAACAATTCTACCCTTAATATACCCCTCATTTCTGAGAGTGCACACCCTATATACACCCATAAAGAAGCATTACAATCCTCTCAGTATTAAATAAACATAGCCAGAACCTCCCTCCCGTGACGCTCCTGACGCTTACCATTACTGTCTCTGGTGTTTTTGTATGTGTGAATTTTTTTGTGTGGTTTCTATCTGTCTCGTGGTTAGGTTAGGTTAGGTTTGCATGGGTGTGATTGTTTATGTCCCGCCTCGACCTTACTTACACCCTGATTGAATGTTCGAACGTGGGTGGTAAGCTGGTGGTGAAATCGCCCACTTATCAGAGCAAAGTAGTAGTATTCTCTATTTTTTTTATGTCGTGTGTGTGTGTGTGTGTGTGTGTGTGTGTGTGTGTGTGTGTGTGTGTGTGTGTGTGTGTGTGTGTGTGTGTGTGTGTGTGTGTGTGTGTGTGTGTGTATTCAAAGACGAGGCGAATCACGTAATAATTCGGGGATATACTAACGACAAAAAAGATTAAATACTACATTCCCTTTTTCATCAGCGACACAAGGGAGTATTCAGTGCTGTTCTATCACTATATAAACTCTTTACACCTACGAACTCTAAGAATAACACCGAAAAACGAAAGAATATGAATAATTGGACGAAACGGCGGATTTTCTACGTGTCGCTGCGAGTCAGTTTTCGTTCATTTTCTATTGTATCACTCTCTTTACCACTTCCATTCGTTAGAGAGAGAGAGAGAGAGAGAGAGAGAGAGAGAGAGAGAGAGAGAGAGAGGAGAGCGAGAGCGAGAGAGAG
>JACEEZ010006681.1:168466-173466 GCA_016584305.1 Chionoecetes opilio
ATTGTATAGCGAGAAGGAGGAGGAACCCAGGAGGAGGAGGAGGAGGAGGAGGAGGAGGAGGACGGAGGAGGAGGAGGCGAACACCGCGAGAAAGCAGGAGGAGGAGGAGAGGAGGAGGAGGAGGAGGTAAGAGGAGGAGGAGGAGGAGGAGGAGAAGGAGAGGGGCGGTTCTTTTTTTTTTTTGGGGGCGGGAGGGTAAAGAGGAAGTGGCGAACGAAGAGTGTGTTGGTGGTGGTGGTGAAAGGAGATAAAATGGAGTTTAGAAAATATCGAAAAAATAATGATAGGGTGATGAAAGTGAGGCAGATGGGAGGGCTAAAAGTGTGTAAAGGAGGACGATGGGATGAGGAGGGAAGCAAGTCCAGGAGGAGAAAATTGGAATGTTAATAAAGGTGTTTGAATAGAATGGAATAGTGAGGAAAATAGAAAAGGCAAATAGAAAGGAAATAGAAAGGAAAATAGAAGAGGAAAATGGAAAGGAAATATAAATGGAATAGAAAGGCAAATAGAAAGGCAAATAGAAAGGCAAATAGAAAGGCAAATAGAAATGGAATAAAGGAAAATAGAAAGGCAAATAGAAAGGCAAATAGAAAGGCAAATAGAAAGGCAAATAGAAATGGAATAAAGGAAAATAGAAAGGCAAATAGAAAGGCAAATAGAAAGGCAAATAAAAAGGAAAATAGAAATGGAATAAAGGAAAATAGAAAGGCAAATAGAAAGGAAAATAGAGAGGCAAATAGAAATGGAACAAAGGAAAATAGAAAGGCAAATAGAAAGGCAAATAGAAAGGCAAATAGAAAGGAAAATAGAAAGGCAAATAGAAATGGAATAAAGGAAAATAGAAAGGCAAATAGAAAGGCAAATAGAAAGGAAAATAGAAATGGAATAAAGGAAAATAGAAAGGCAAATAGAAAGGCAAATAGAAAGGAAAATAGAAATCGAATAAAGGAAAATAGAAAGGCAAATAGAAAGGCAAATAGAAATGGAATAAAGGAAAATAGAAAGACAAATAGAAAGGCAAATAGAAAGGCAAATAGAAATGGAATAAAGGAAAATAGAAAGGAAAATAGAAAGGAAATAGAAAGGCAAATAGAAAGGAAATAGAAATGGAATATAAAGGAAAATAGAAAAGAAAATAAAGCTGTGGAACGAATGAAGGAAGGAATGAACAGAAATAAAGGATAGGAAAGAACAAAATCTGAGAGAGAGAGAGAGAGAGAGAGAGAGAGAGAGAGAGAGAGAGAGAGAGAGAGAGAGAGAGAGAGAGAGAGAGAGAGAGGAGAGAGAGAGAGAGAGAGAGAGGACCCCTTCCAGCAAGAGCGGACGCCACTTTTAAAGGATTTTTATGTTTACTATCTCAAGTAAATTCACAGAAGCCTCTTAGTCGAGCACATTTGTTATTAAGATCATTGTTGGGCGCCACCACATCCTCCTCCCCTCTTTCCTTCCCCTTTTTCCCCTCTTTTTGTCCCCTCTCCAAGCACGGCAAGGAAGCAGAACCTCTCACTGACCTTGGCTAAAATGAGCTTTGTGGAATAGTAATAAATTTTTCCTCTGTAAGGCTCACGTAAGAGAAGCAGATAAAAGTGAGATGAGATACAGTGATGAGATAGATGGGGAGACAAGTGAAGGTGAGATACTAGGGGAGAATAGTGAGAGATATAGAGGAGATAGTGAGATAATAGGGGATAATAGTGAGAGATAGTGAGATATAGTGAGGAGATAGTGAGCTAATAGGGGAGAATAGTGAGAGATAGTGAGATATAGTGAGCAGATAGTGAGATAATAGGGGAGAATACTGAGATATAGTGAGATATAGTGAGGAGATAGTGAGATAATAGGGGAGAATAGTGAGATAGTGAGATATAGCTAGATAATAGGGGAGAATAGTGAGAGATAGTGAGAGATATAGTGAGATAATAGGGGAGACTAGTGCAAAGTGTAGCTGAGAGAGAAAAGACATGAGAAAAGTATGATGATGAGAGAGAAATAGACAGATAGATAGATAAACATATAGATAGAAAGATAGATAAGACAATATAAACAACATCAATAATAAAGAAACAATAGTATAAGCATGAGTGTAAGAGGAGAGAGAGAGAGAGAAGAGAGAGGAGAGAGAGAGGAGGAGAGAGAGAGGAAGGGAGAGAGAGATGAGAGAGAGAAGAGAGAGAGGAAAAGAGAGAGAGAGAGAGAGAGAGAGAGAGGACGAGAGAGAAGAGAGATGGAGAGAGAGAAGAGAAGAGAGAGAGAGAGAGAGCGAGAAACGAGAGCGAGAGCGAGAGCGCGAGAGAGAGAGAGAGAGAGAGAGAAGAAGAGAGAGAGAAGAAGAGAGAGAGGAGATGGGAGAACCGAGAGAGAGAGAGAGAGAATAATAATGATGAAAACAATAATAATAATGGTAAAACAATGACAAAATAATAATAATGATACCAATAATCATACTAACAATGATAATGATTACAAACCTCATTATCAACACCTCACTCAAAAGACTTTCCAGCTCGACATGTTCTTCAATCTGCATACTATAATTCTTGCCATCTATTTTCCTATTTTTTTGTCTGTACTGTTCTTAGCAGGATTATTTTTTGTTCCATGTAGTCGAACGTTTATCTGTCTGTCTGTGTCTGTTTGTGTATGTCTGTCTGTCTATCTTCTGTCTGTCCGTCTGTCCATTTCTAGTAATCATCAGACAATTCAATCCTCTATGTGACACACTAAACTCTTATACACACGCCTTCCAACACTCCTCCCGCATATATAAGCTATTTAACACCTCTCTTCGCACTCCTTGTCTATCTCCTTGGTTGCAAATTCTTCCCTCTCACTCTTTGTCTGTTTCCCTCTCTTTAAGCCTTCCATTCCATCAGGGGAGAGAGAGAGAGAGAGAGAGAGAGAGAGAGAGAGAGAGAGAGGAGAGAGAGAGAGAGAGAGACGAGAGAGAGGAAGAGAGACGAGAGAGAGAGAGAAGAGACGAGAGACGAGAGAGAGACAGAGAAGAGGAGAGAGAGAGAGAGAGAGAGGAGAGTATGTGTGTGCGAGTAAGTTTTCGGTGTGGGGGTCATGGAAATCAAAATAATGAGAGAGAGAGAGAGAGAGAGAGAGAGAGAGAGAGAGAGAGAGAGGAGAGAGAGGAGGAGAGAGAGAGAGAGAGAGAGAGAGAGAGAAGAGAAGAGAGAGACGAGAGAGAGAGAGAGGACGAGAGAGAGAGAGAGAGAGAGAGAGAGAGAGAGAGAGAGAGAGAGAGAGAGAGAGAAAAAAAAAAGAGCGTGTGTGTGTGTGTGTGTGTGAGAGAGAGTAAGTTTTCGGTGTGGGGGTCAGGTCATGGAAATCGAAATAATGAATAAAAGACTCCAAAAGAGGGTGAAATTGGACGTTGGCGGAAGAAGGTTGCCACTTACATTATCCATTGGGGCTTATTCAGGGTCTATTTATACGGTGGGCGGAGCAGTGAGCTTTGAGAAAACACCAGAATTAACTTGGTCCTTCGCTCGACTGGGTCCCAATGGTTTAGCAAGAGAAGCCTTGAAAAGAACAGCCGATGGTTGGGAAAAGCCAGGAAGTGCAGGAGGGAAGAGAACGATGGATGGAGGATGAGGATGGATAGAAAAAATATATATAAGGGAGAAAGAGAGTAGAGGAAGGGATGCGAGAGAGGGAAGGACAGGGAGAAGGCGGTGAATTGGAAGAAGAGGAAGAGGAGGAAGAGAGAAGGAAGAGAGAAAGAGAGAAAGAGAGACGAGAGAGAGAGAGAGAGAGAGAGAAAAGGGAAAGAGAGAGAGGGAGAGAGAGGAGAGAGAAGAGAGAGAAGAGAGAGAGAGGGAGAGAAGGGGAGGGGAGAGAGAGAGAGAGAGAGAGAGAAGAGAGAGAGAGAGAGAAAAGGAGAGGAGAGAGAGAGAGAGAGAAAGAGAGGAGGAAAAGAGAGAGAGAGAGGAAGAGAGACAAAAAGGAAAAGAGAGAGAGGAGAGAGAAGGAAGGAAAAAGGGGAAAGGCGGTGAATTGGAAAAAGAGAGAGAGAAGGAAGAGAGAAAGAGACGAGAGAGAGAGAGAAGGAAGGAAGGAAAAGAGGAAAGGCGGTGAATTGGAAGAGGAGGAAGAGAGAAAGAGAGAGAGAGAAGGAAGGAAAAAGGGGGAAGGTGGTGAATTGGAAGAAGAGGAAGAGGGAAGAGGAGGGAGTGAATTATACTTTGAAGAATCAATAAAAAGATGAAACGTTTACTTATAAGAAAAACAGAGATTGGAAATGTTGTGTTGTGTTAGAGATGGGTTATGGGAGATGGGTAAGTCTCTCTCTCTCTCTCTCTCTCTCTCTCTCTCTCTCTCTCTCTCTCTCTCTCTCTCTCTCTCTCTCTCTCTCTCTCTCACACACACCGCTTATCGATTTATGGCAAGAATAATGACGAATCTTTCCCGACACACGAATCCAAACCTCAAACCTCTTTTATAATATTTTCCCTTCTACCCAAACACTCGACAATCGCTATTTTCCTCTGCGCTGACACCCTCGACAGCCGCCTCTCGGTTTGCTCAACTAAGTGGCGAAAGGCAAAGGAGAAGAAGAAAGATGGTGAGGGAAAAAAAGAAAAGAGGAGGGAAAAAAAGAAAAAACCTCGCACCGGACTTAATTTTGCTCCATCATACGGGTGAGAAGCTTCATAAACACGGTTCGATGCCCGCCAAAAGCTTCTGCCACGGAGAGCCAGCGACCTCCAGACGTGAAAAAAATACATCCCGTTTAATGTATCCTCTATCTGCAGCTTCCTCGGCGCCTTTGGTTATCGTTTTGGACTCCTGTAGGTCTTGGTTGTCCTATTACTTCGTCAGGGTCTTCGTCAGGGGGTTTAAGGGGTTAAGGGCGCGAGGAAGGGAAGGTCGTCCAGTAAGCGGAGTTGACGGTAATCGTATCAAGAGATCAGAGTGACGAGTTTTGAAACGGAGAAGGTAAATGTTCCCCGACCCGACCCTGCCATGCCTTGACACACACACATACACACACA
>JACEEZ010006681.1:178466-193466 GCA_016584305.1 Chionoecetes opilio
GCTGGTAACTTATTCCATCGATCAACGACTCTAACATTGAAATAATTTTTACGGAGATTGGTGATGCAACGTTGACCGTTTAGTTTTAAACCATTATTTCTTGTTGTCACTTGAGTTGAAAGCTCGAATAGGTCGGAGGACGAGAAGGAGGAGTAGTAGTAGGGGGTGGGGTAAGAGGAGTAAGAGAAGGAGGAGGAGGAGGTGGAGGAAGAGGGGGTAAGAGGAGGAGGAGGAGGAGGAGAGAGGGGGTAAGAGGAGGAGAAGGAGGAGGAGGAATACATAGGGATACATAGGAAGAACAGATACCAGGAGGCTTATTGGTCTATAACGAGGGTATCTGCTGAACTACATACTACTAACTATCAAACTACATGTAAGAGAATAGTTGGAAAAGGATACTATGACCCTAGAGGAAGAGGAGGAGAAGGAGGAGGAGGAGGAGGAGGACGAGAAAGAGTTGGAGGAGAAGAAGGAGTAGGAGGAGAAGGAGGAGGAGGAGGAGGAGGAGGAGGAGGAGGAGAGAGGAGGATACAGGTTTGCCTTCATAGATAAGACCCTAATCACCTTATTATGCCCCCTGTGTGGTGCATAAGGGCGAGTTACGATAGCCACGATCCACACAGGAGCGACAATAGCCGGCGAGTGTCATAATGATCTTTAAATATACCATCACTATTCGCCTCCCTCGGGAAACACACTTCTTAACACTCTACTCTCAACCTAACCTAACCTCTATATCCAAATAACCTTAAGGACGACATTACAATCTCCCTCCAATGGGTGTTACGACCTTATGGCTCTTTGATATTACCATGATAATATTGCCTGCAGACTTGAAGGAAGACAAATTCATAAAGGCGGTTATTGATTTCAGGGTCGATAAGCGTCAAGGCATCGTCGCCCTTGTGTCGTGGCTCCTGAAGGGTCCTTGTGGCTCGTCTGGCTCATGTTACTGTTTTCTGACATTGAGTAATAACATCCACTTGAACGCTTTGTCACTGGTTTCCGAGATTTTTCGTCTGTTTACGTTCCTTGAGGTAGTGGTGGTGTGTGTGTGTGTGTGTGTGTGTGTGTGTGTGTGTGTGTGTGTGTGTGTGTGTGTGTGTGTGTGTGTGTGTGTGTGTGTGTGTGTGTGTGTGTGTGTGTGTGTGTGTGGGTGTAGGTGTGTGTGTATAGGTGTGGGTGTAGGTGTGTGTGTGTGTGTGGGTGGGTGGGTGTAGGTGTGTGTAGGTGCGTGTGTGTGTGTGTGTGGGTGTGGGTGTGTGTGTAGGTGTGTGTGGGTGAGTGTGTGTGGGTGTGGGTGTGTGTGTGTGGGTGTGGGTGGGTGTGGGTGTGGGTGTGTGGGTGTGTGTGTGTGTGGGTGTAGATGTGTGGCGTGTTTTGTGAGGGGACGTAAAGGAGAGTAACAGGCAGTGGTGAATGAGGTAAAGGGGAAAAAGGGGAGAAGGGGTGATGTGTAGAGGAAAAGGGGAGAAGGGGTGATGTGTAGGGGAAAAGGGGAGAAGGGGTGATGTGTAGAGGAAAAGGGGAGAAGGGGTGATGTGTGTGAGGAAAAGGAAAAATTGTGGAGAAGAAAAGTTAAAGGAAGGATACTTTAAATTCTTTTTTCAGATATACACACATATGTTTTAGTTCTGTTCGCGCACACATAACATATAATTCCCGCTGCTCTATAGAATCTCTAGTTTTTCTATATTTCTTACCGTGAAGGGATGAAGAAAGGACTTACAAGATAGTACAAATTCTTAAGCCAGGGAAAGCAGAATCTAAAAATCAGGAATATAAAATCTTATAACCAGAAAAAAATCTAAGAAATAAAAAATCCAAGTGACTTTTTTTTTCCAAGCTAGAACATTATTATCTCAAAGCGAAAAGAAGAATAAAAAAAAACTACAACAGGAAATCCAAATCCAAAACAAGATCCATTTGGCAACAATCTTATTAAAAAAAAAAAAAAAAAAAAATCAAACTGTTAAAATCAAGTTAAAACAAAAAGATCCTATCGCAAAAAAAAAAAAAAAAAAAAAATAACGTCAGGAAAAAAATAATCCGACACCAGATCCACTTTTCAAAATCAAGGAAAACAAATTCTCAAAACCAGAAAAAAACCTTAAATCTCAAAACAGAAAAATCTAAAACCAGAGAAAATAATGTAAAAACGAAAAAAATATATCTACAAATCAGAAAAAAAACTTCATATCAGGAAATAAGAATCCAAAACCAGATCCATTATCCCACATCTTCGCGGTCACCTCACCTGACCTCGCAACGACCCCTTGATGGCGTAATGGCGTCACGCTCCCGCCTCCACACAGCATTCCCAGGGCGCTCATTCCACGTCATGGCCACGCATCGATAGGAGTAACTCAGGGCCAGAATTATCACGTGTTATCTTAGCTTTTCCAGTTATCAGGTAGTACTGCGTCCACATATCAGGAAGAGTTAACCTTTATTAGTAAGTAAGGGAGTAAGTAAGTAAGAGTAAGAGTAAGAGTGTAAGCAAGAAGAGTTAACCTTTAATAGTAAGTAAGTAAGTAAGAGTAAGAATGTAAGTAAGTAGAGTAACCTTTATTAGTAAGTAAGTAAGTAAGAGTAAGAGTGTAAGCAAGAAGAGTTAACCTTTATTAGTAAGTAAGTGAGAGTAAGTAAGTAAGTGAGAGTAAGTAAGTAAGAGTAAGAGTGTAAGTAAGTAGAGTAACCTTTATTATTCTTCATTATTTAATTTTTTTCAATTTCCTTTTCTCCCTTATCTCTATCTTCATTTTGATTTGTATTTCCTGATGTAGTTTTTTTTATTATTCTTTTCGATTTGAGATAATATTTTCTAGCTTTGAAAAAAATAGTCAGTTGTTTTGGAATTTTTTTTCTAAGATTTTTTTCTGGTTATAAGATTTTATTTCCCTGATTTTTAGATTTTGCTTTCCTAGTTTAAGAAATAATATCTTGTACTTTCTTTATCTCTATTATCTTCAATTTATTATCTTATTCATGTATTACGAGAAATATTGTAAATGCTTCGTTATTTTTTTTTTTATTTGCGACGAAAATATTCTGCGATGTATCTGTTAGAGGAAGGTTGCTTTGCCTTTCTCTCGTCTTCGTATCAGAATAAAGGCAGAAAATAATATGGATTTCGGCACATGCATTTATCAGCCAATTATCTTATTATATGAGTCATATGTTTTTATGAGTTTGATTTTGGTGTGATTATTTTCTATCTTCACTTGTTTGTTTCTCTCTGTTTCTGTCTGTCTGTCTGTCTGCCTGTGTCTGTCTGTCTGTGTCTGTCTGTCTGTCTCTTTCACACACCTAAGGAAAATAGAAATCATAGGTCAGTCCATGCCAACTAGAAAATAACTGTCTTCATCACATAATGACCTTCTAAACTTTTTTCTCTTAAGTCAAAAATATTACGTTCGAAAGAGTCTGTTTTTCACACATAAGAAATAAAATATAATATAAATGAAGGTCAGTCTATGTCCAATAAAAAATAACTTTGTCTTCATCACATCATGACCTTTTTAATTTCCTTCTTAGTCAAAAAATATTACGGTCAAAAGAGATTCCACAATACACAGACACACCCACCCAACCACCACGATGGTAAAGTGGATAGCGCGCTGGCCTACCATTCTGTGGCTAGCTGGTTCGAATCCTCACTGCTCCCGGGGATTTTTCACTGACAAATTCGGGCGGTTACTGTCCCCCTTGACAAAGGTGATGGGGGTGTGTGGTGTGTGAGGTCCCAGCATTGCCCAAAGATCGGTCACTACGAGCTCCAAGCTCATTCTGGGGGGGTGAAACTGGCGATCGCGAGTCCGACTCGCGTGGAGAACACCATGGGTGAATAACACACACACACACACACACACCGTTTTATCATGCATTACTCTATCATCCCGTTGGTAAACCATCATACAGAAAATTACATATACCACAGGACTTTGCATTCACTTATCACACCTAATATTGACATGCTATTTGTGTTGCTGTTTGGGTACACTATACGCGAAATTTGTTGTCATTCATTATGTATACAAAGCGGTATACATAGTTGCTATAGAGATTAATACAATGTTGGTCTGGTATACATGAGTGGATAACAAGCAATTTAGGGGTTATTAGCAAGTAATCTGTACATGCTGAAAGGTTGGCTATTTGGGACATGGGCGGGGAGGGGGAGGGGGGGTGCTCTCCAACATGCATAGGGAGGGGGATGGGGGGGAACTCCAACATGCATAGGGCAATAGGGGAAGGGGCTCTCCAACATGCATGGAGGTGGGGGGGGGGGGAGAATCTCCACATGCATGGGTGGGGGGGCCCCACATGATGGAGGTGGGGGGGGGGGCCTCAATCTGGGGGGTGGGGGCTCTCCAACATGCATGGAGGTGGGGGTGGGGGGGCTCTCCAACATGCATGGAGGTGGGGGGGGGGCTCTCCAACATGCATGGAGGTGGGCAGGGGGTTCACCAACATGCAGGGAGGCGAAATAGTAAAACATCAAAGTAAACACAGAGCCACACAACTAACAGTAACAATACAATGGACAATATTCACGAATTTGCACATTTATACGAGCCGCCCCTGCAGCGCGGGAAAGTGGCAGCAAATGGAGGAACAATCACATCCGACACACCGTTATCGGAACCAGCCAGTGTTTACATTCATATGCAAACACCTGCATAGTGGCCGCGCTTCCACAATTACCGATGTTTAATGTTGACGTGTACCTTTTTTTTTATCACCGCCGCCGAATATTACTCTTGTTTTTAAGCCAGAAATCTCTTCCTAAATTGTCTTCTTTCGTATTTGTTTAGTTTTTCTTTTCGCGTGTTTTAAATATATTTCATCCTGTCGCACTTTTTTTTCTATTCTTTTTTATTTCTTTATTTTATAGTTGCGTGTGTATGTCGCTTTCAGTGTATATTCATTTTAAAACAGGTCATTTAAATTTTCCTTTCTTTCTTTATAATATATAAGTTTTGACTCGCCTTATTTCAATATATTTATAGATATTTTGTTTCTTTATATGTTTGTATGTATGTTTGTGTGTTGTTATTGTTGTTTTCATTTTTTTTCATAGATTTGATTTACATTGTTTTTTATGCATATTTATATTTGCTATATCAGATGCATGAAGAGAATTCCCTCAAAAATAATGTCCAAAGGAGGAAGGAGGAGGAGGTTTCACTAGACGACGGAACATGGTGTTGAAGGGAGGTCTCCGGGGGCTTCGGCAACACATCCTAGTGTGTGTGTGTGTGTGTGTCTGTGTGTGTGTGTGTGTGTCTGTGTGTGTGTGTGTGTGTGTGTGTGTGTGTCTGTGTGTCTGGTGTGTGTGTGTGTGTGTGTGTGTGTGTGTGTGTGTGTGTGTGTGTGTGTGTGTGTGTGTGTGTGTGTGTGTGTGTTCGTGTGTTCTGTCCCCCCCTGGCGCCCCCTGCCTCGTGCCGGCGCGGCGCCCCCTCCCAGAGGCTGCCACATAAGCGTAAGACAGTCAGAACATCATTTGTATTTATGAAATAGTTGGGTGTCTCCCTCTCTTAATGCACAAGTTAAACTCGGATGAAGGCTCTTGGGGATCTCTTTCATCTTGCGCACCACTTTTTATCCGTCTCAGAAGAGAGTAAGTGAGACGACGGCCGTGATATACTGCTGCCTCCGCTTTATAGGCTAAGGGGGCACGCTGAGGGCTGAGGGAGGACTCTAGGACTCTTTGTGACTTGTAAGGGACGTAGGACGGAGGCTGGTGAAGGATAACACCCTCACAAGACGCCAAAATCACGCCTTATCCCTGTAAACGGCCGATGACACTAGCCGGAGCGCTTGACTATGCAAATCAAGTGACGGCATTAACACATGAAAACGCCGACTTCAAAGGCGGACCCAGGAACAGTGACGATAAGAGCAAATTGCCGCGTTTCAGCTATGCTCTCAGTCCATGAATAATGAAACGTCACCGCCGGCAAGAAACGACCCGAGGTGAGAAGCAGGAGGCTCCGGCGGCCCCTCAAACCCGGAGGAGGAGACGGAGAGACGAGATGGAAGGCGAAGGAGAGAGAAGGCGGGGCGGGGCGTGGCGGGGCGGGCGGGGCTGTGGCGGGGCGTGGGTGTGGGGGGGGGTGGGGGCTTAGGTGAGGCTCTAAGGCAAACCCGATGATGGGGACGATTCCTTCAATGATAAACTGATATGATGGATTCCTGTACTCAAGGGGCCGCTGTTGGTGCGTCAAGAAGTAAGGTTCGGTACGTGGTGTGACGATCAAGAAGAAAAAGAGGAGGAAGATGAAGAAGAAGAGGAGGAAGAAGAAGAAGAGGGGAGGGAGAAGAAGAAGAAGGGGAGGAAGAAGAAAAAGAGGGGGAAGAAGATGAACTAGAAAAGGATGAACAACAAGATGGTGATGAGGAGGAGAAAGAAATGAAGTCAGAATCTTATGTTGTTATGCATACAAAAAAGGTATATAGAGATGCAGGAAATGTTATGGTAGCTCTCTAATGCCATGAAGAAACCCTCAACACGTACGTACATTTAACCTCCCCTCCCTCCCCAACACATACACACACACATACTCATTCCCCCACACACACACTAATTCTCCTCCCCCATACACACTCATCCCCCACCACACACTCATCCCCCACTACACACTCATTCCCCCTTCCACACACACACACTCATCCCCCACCACACACTCATTCCCCCTTCCACACACACTAATTCTCCTCCCCCACACACACACTCATCCCCCCCCACACACCAACACTCTATAAACCAGTTCCAAATCCTTCCCCCCTCCCTGTCCCCCACCACCTCTTCCCACCTTTCCCCCACATAATTCTCACCCCCCATCGGACATGACCACCCCGAATACACCACCAAATCTTAACCCAGTCCTGAATTGCCGATCCCTCTCAGTTAGTCCCGCCCAAAGGCCTGGGACCCTCAAATAACCTCCCAGGCTCAGGAGTTTAGGGGCACACGCCGAGCCTGGGGTTTTTAACTTATAACCGGGAATATTCGGCGCCTGCCTAGGAATGTTAACCGGTGCTGAGTGAATGTGGTCAGAGGCTCTGGAAGGTTAGGTTGCGGCAAGGCCTGGACGCTGAGTAAGGAACAGGTGGCGCTAGGATTAGGGCAGAGGATGAGGATGGTAGAAATAGATTCTTTTAAGGGTCTTTATCGTGGGATGTGGGTTACTGGTTAGCAGACATACCAGTAGATGAAAGTGAAGAGGGAGTGAGGATCAGGATGGAGGAGGGAGGTAGAGGAGAGAGGAGGGAGGAGAGAGGAGAGGGAGATGAGAAGAGAGAGAGGGATGAAGAGAAATACCAGATTGAAGTGCTTACGAGAGGGATGTGGTGAGTGAACTGTGAAGCAGAGAACACAATAGAGAGAGAGAGAGAGAGAGAGAGAGAGAAGAGAGAGGAGAGAGAGAGAGAGAGAGAGAGAGGAGAGAGAGAGAGAGAGAGAGAGAGAGAGGAGAGAGAGAGAGAGAGAGAGAGAGAGAGGAGAGAGAGAGAGAGAGAGAGAGAGAGAGAGAGAGAGAGAGAGAGAGAGAGAGAGAGAGAGAGAGAGAGAGAGAGAGAGAGAGAGAGAGAGAGAGAGAGAGAGAGAGAGAGAGAGAGAGAGAGAGAGAGAGAGAGAGAGAGAGAGAGAGAGAGAGAGAGAGAGAGAGAGAGAGGAGAGAGAGAGAGAGAGAGAGAGACGAGAGAGAGAGAGAGAGAGAGAGAGAGAGAGAGAGAGAGAGAGAGAGAGAGAGAGAGAGAGAGAGAGAGAGAGAGAGAGAGAGAGAGAGAGAGAGAGAGAGTGGGGGGGGGGGGGGGAGAGAGAGAGAGAGAGAGAGAGAGAGAGAGAGAGAGGAGAGAGAGAAAAGAGAGAGAGAGAGACACACACACACATGCCTCCTTCCTCCCGGCAGCTCACACGCATTTGGTCGGTAAACTCAAAGGCTGGAGACCGTAAGAGTCGAATAAGATCGGTGCTGAAAAAGTGTACTGAGAAGCCATTTTGCCGAAATCACGGTAACAGTCAGAGAAACAAAGTGGCGGCCGGGAAGACCAAGTCTATGCGACGCTCACCCACCCACCACACACCACTCATTCCACCCTCACACACGCCACATGCTACATTCATTACCCAGCCTCATATCCATAACACACTTAGGTAGCAGGTGATGGTGTCTTCAGATCGGTAAGGAGCGAGGAAAGGTGTAAAGGCGGAAGGAGGTGATGCAGCAACGGGACGAAGAATTTCTGGAGGATACGTAAGGCAGTGGAGAGTCTGGGTCGTCTCTCCCCTCAAAGTGAGAATATTCACAGGTCTGCGTCCCTGGAGACCCCGCGAGTTTTGGAGGCAAAGCAGAAGGCGTGAGGCGCGGCGCGGACTCTCCCTTGCACTGCTTTTTTAACAGACACACATACACACACATACTTTTATCCCTAACTCCCTCGTCGTCGCAAACACTTTAATCGCTTTGATTTTCTAGTTCAAGGATTCCATTTCGAGTTTGGGACATAATTGTATGAATACTTAAGTGGGGATTTCTGGATGTCCCCCCCCTGTCTGTCTAACCCCCCCCCCCCGCCTTTGTAGACGGCTGAATGAGAGGGGAAAGGAGGGGAATGGTGTCAGGAGAGAGAGATAACATCACTCATACAAAGTTACAAACATAAACCTCAGAAACAAAAATCGCGTATCAACCTAATTAACATCACTTTTTTTTCTCTCACTCCTAATATGAAAAGTAAGAGAGATTGAGTTACACAGTTTGCTGAAGGAGACGCCACAGCAACGCCCCCTCCCCCCACCACAGCAACGCCCCCTCCCCCCACCACAGCAACACCCCCTCCCCCCACCACAGCAACGCCCCTCCCCCCACCACAGCAACACCCCCTCCCCCCACCACAGCAGCACCCCCTCCCCCACCACAGCAAACCCCTCCTCCACCACAGCAACACCCTCCCTCCACCACAGCAACACCCCTTCCCCCCACCACAGCAACATCCCTCCCCCCACCACAGCAACACCCCCTCCCCCCACCACAGCAACACCCCCTCCCCCCACCACAGCAACACCCCCTCCCCCCACCACAGCAACACCCCCTCCCCCCCCACCACAGCAGCACCCCCTCCCCCCACCACAGCAACACCCCCTCCCCCCACCACAGCAACACCCCTCCCCCCACCACAGCAACACCCCCTCTCCCCACCACAGCAACACCCCCTCCCCCCACCACAGCAACACCCCCTCCCTCCACCATAGCAACACCCCCTCCCCCCACCACAGCAACACCCCCTCCCCCCACCACAGCAACACCCCCTCCCCCACCACAGCAACACCCCCTCCCCCCACCACAGCAACACCCCCTCCCCCCACCACAGCAACACTCCCTCCCCCACCACAGCAAACACTCCCTCCCCCCACCACAGCAACGCCCCCCCCTCAAGGATTCCAGGAGGCCGTCAGGGTAGGATGAAGACCATGATTCGCACGACTCATCCTTCTCTTCCTCCTGTCATTCATGTCCCATTCAATTCTTTGCTCCCTAATGTCCTGATTCTTCCTTCCTTCCTTCCTTCTTTTCTTCCCTCAAATCTCATGTATTCCTTTTCTCCCTTCCTTTCTAACACCCTATTCCATCCTTCTTTTCCTCACGCCCTATTCTTCCTTTCCTTCTTCCTTCCCACATATCCCATTCCATCCTTTTATCCCTCCATCTCTCCCTAACATCCAATTTTTACCTCCTTCCTTCCTTCCTTTACATCTCATCCATTCCTTTTCTTCCTTCTTCCTCCCTCACGGCCCCGTTCTTCCTTTCCTCCCTCATATTCCATTCCATCTTTCCCTTCCCTTACATCCCATCCCATCCTTTTCTCCCTTCCTTCCTTCCTTGCGTCCTCATCCCCTCCCATCCTTCTCCCCCCCCCACCAAATGATATTCAGGAAAACTCCAATTACTCACCTCGTCCCAAGGGCATTCACGACACACCACAACCTCGCTATTGATATACGAAAATAAACCAAGAAAATTACGGTGTTCAATCCACAATGCTCTCGGGATATTTCACTATAAAAAAAGAAGATAAATATATAAACTAAAGCTACTATTACTTCCAGAGCGAAACGGAACCTCCAAGAACACGAAGAGAGGGTCTGAGAATAACTGCATGAGGGAATGGTGGAGTGAGTGGTGGGAATAATGGACGAAGAAAGAACGCAGACACACTTAACTAACAATAACAGTAAGAGGCATAAAACATGATGAAAAAGAGGGGCCTGAGAAACGTTCCATGACCCGCAGCAATCACATCAAGCAACCAGTGTAACCTCTTGAGACACGTCACCCCCAGCATAACTATTACCCCCCCTCCTACCCTCACCCCCAACAAGACCCCCTCCTACCATCACCCCCACCATAACTATCAACCCCCCTCCTACCCCCCCTAAATATCCCGAGGGCGACGCGGAGGTAACCATGGCGTGACTCATTACCAGAAGGTCAATAGACTGGCACTCTGTCATTGGCACTACACCTCCAGGTCCTTTGTGCCGTGGTCGATGGCAGGGGCGCGCATTCATCTTGAGGCGGCCTGACCCGGGGACACGAATAAAGTTAATTAATGTTACGCCCTTCTTTTTTTTGTGTCTCCCCCGTCAGGTTAAGGGAGTCACGGGGTCATTAAAAGTGTTCAAGGGCGTCATTAGTGGCCGCTCTGGGGTGCCCGTGTGTTACTGTGGTGCCCTTCGCATACACAGGTGTTCGGGGATCATCTCATCACCTGCGTGTTGTCCTACCCCCTCCATGGATAGGGGGTAGCATAGTGGTTAGCGTCTCCAAGTGGCATTCTTGGTGACCCGAGTTCGATCCCCGATGAGAACCAAAATCCACCTAAAATCTTTCTGCACCGTCGAGTGGCCTAAGAACACCAACATGCTGCCCATTAACTCTTCCTTCGATTACAAGTGCATCGGAGGACATAGGGGGCGGCATGAGCCTCTAATCACAGGCGTCACTATACAAATCCTGCCTGTGCCACCACGGGCGAGGGCCAACCATCACTGTCCTCGAGTGAACCTCCAGGGCCTATAACCATCCCACCCCTGGAGGTCACTGCCTATAGCCGCTATAAGAAGAAAAAAAAAAAAAAAAAAAAAAAAAAAAAAAAAAAAAGCCACACCTTGTAAGGAGGCGGAAGATGGGAGAGCACAAGACGGCACTATAAAAACACTACACCTGCCGCTTGTCTGTGCTCTCCTAAGTTGGACACGACGTATTTAAAGGAAAAATCGAGGAACGGGAGCAAGAATATAAAAAGACATTAGCAATACTAATTACCTTATACAATCAATGCCTAATTCAACGTGGGAATGGAGCACAATTTGATCTCATTTTGCCTATTCTTTTCTCACCTGACGCCATGGAGGGGAGAAGGGAGGGAGGGAGGGAGGTAAAGACGTTATTCCCTCCCTCCCTCCCTCCCTCCCTTACCTGTCCTCCCTCTCTCCCTCTGAACACCTGATTAAGAGGCGCATCGATCCACAACTCTCCACTCCTTGTTGCGTTGGACACTGTCAAGCCTGGTCACGTCTTTTCTCTCCCTTCGTGTGCCTCTCCCGTCCCTCTTTCATCCACTTTAACCTCCCCCCAACCCATCTCCACTTCAGCTCCCCACCTACACCCTCCACTTCAGCTCCCCCCCTCCACAAACCCCACTTCTTAGTTCATAATGCTACCCTTCACCCCACGTACGTACTGTTAAAATTCCTGTCATTGCGGCACACACACAGTCACACACACACACACACACACACGTTTAATCTTCAGGAAATCAGAGTAAGTGGATAAGAAAGAGGACACGGAGGAGGAGGAAGAGAAGGAGGAGGAGCAGGAAGAGGTAGAAGAGCAAGAGGAAGAATGATAGTATGAAAAAATATATATTGGGCAAGATTTGCAGGCCTCTCTTAGCCGTGACTGTGGCCTAAAGTTGACTTGTATGTGATGTCACTGGCTATTGTCCCACCTGTGCGTAATAGGCAATCATCCCCCTTACTTAGATGCACTTAAGGGCTCACCGTGGCCTTAACCCTTAGCAGCAGAGGAGTCCAATACCAGCCTTACGATACACTGCCTTAAGGTCTCTTGTCCCGCGACGGTCCCACGCCATTGTCAGCTTAATGAGATCATGCAATAGTTTTCAATTACGCGGCCACATGTTGGTTCCCAGGCCGTGAAGAATGGCGGCGCAGAATCAACAATAAGCTTAGCCGGTGTTCAGACGGAGGCGGTGACGTTAAGTGGCCGTACATCATCCATACAGGGAGAAATAAGGAACATTTTGTCCACCTTGAATCGAGGGAATGAAAGGTGCGGGAGAATCGCAGGTGACACTCGTACATTTGTTTTGGTGGTTGTCTGGAAGACGCCTGACGCGGGGCTCCTCCAGGCGATGGCTAAGGGCGCGTCGCGTCTCCCTCCGTGATTACGTTTGAATTCGTAAAAGATCATTGCGTCTCCAGAAGGTAAACAGTGAAGGGCGGCGTGCGGTGCCTCATCAAAGTGTGATGCAGTACTGGCGACACCTGCAGCGCCGCCACGCACGCACCTGGCCGCCCTGAACACCATGACCTATGCATGTGTTCATCTGCAGCCCCGCCGCCTCGCTGCCGATGTCTTGGCGGGGCATCCTGCCGTGGTCAGGCCGCCTCGGTCCCATCTGAGTCATTATGAAAATACAAGTGCAAAATTTAAAGCTCATAGACAGTCGAAAAAACCTATTCTAGATTATAATAGGAGAGGCGATGGCTGAGTGGTCAGCATATGTAGTGGAGACAGGATTGCACGTTCATAACCCGCCGATGGCGCCCACTTACATGTGCCGGCAAGCTGGCTTCCAGGCAGCCACATGGCGTCCCGATACAATGATTACCTTCCATTGTCCCTTGCATCACGCGGAGCACCGGTGCCGCCCTTCACCCGCCCACGGAGCAAGCCTGGCAAGCCCATAGGTGGCCTTACTTACAGTAAATAAATAAAGAAAAAAAAGATTAAAGATGTGTGACGTTGTTTTGCAGTGCCATGGGCAGGGACCAGGGGGAGGGGCAGGGACCAGGGGGAGGGGCAGGGACCAGGGGGAGGGGCAGGGACCAGGGGGAGGGGCAGGGACCAGGGGGAGGGAGGGCAGGGGCTAGGGGCCGTGAAGGTGTTGCTACAAATAACATTACCTGGAGCTGTGGTATATTTTGACAAAGACTCGTTATCATGAATATTTGGAATAACCTGACGACGCGGACAAGTCTTATGACCCTCGCGGCCTTGAGCCTCGAATGGGTTGGTTTCTCTGCGATTTATCATCTGCCACTTTTTACTTTGATATATATTTATATATACCCACGCATAGCTCATTCTTCCCTTCCCCCCCCCCCCCCTCTCTCTCTCTCTCTCTCTCTCTCTCTCTCTCTCATGACACACATACGCACTTCCCTGAAAAGCGTCATCACACTATCCTCTTCCCTTACCCCCCCCTCCCCCCTCCCCCCTCCCAACGCCCACATAACCCTCTTCACTTCTCCTAAAAACCACATTACATTACACTCTCCCAGAAATGCTGTTAACTGAAGGAATGTCTCGCTGGTGCAGCAAGCTTTCGGCGGGACGGAATTACCACGGCCATAAATACGCCACGCTCTGAGCCGCGAACCACCAAGTTTGACGATAACTCTGCGGGAAAGAGTCGAGTCGCGTTCCATCTTGACAAAATGAAGGACTTTTAAATCTACTTCGTCGACAGGTAAGCGGAAGAAAATTTACGGTAAACTTAATATTGCATCCCCGCCACGTACGCTGCCTGTTGGTGCTTCAAGGTGTAAATAAAGTATTGGCTGCTTCGTCTTGACTGGCAAACGTGGTGATGAGGACGCGTAAGGGATTCTGATGGGACTGAAACATACATTGGCAGCTCCGGTCACCACGTCCGCTCGTGTGCCAGGCAAGCCAGGGACTCATGCCGGGCACTCGGTTAATATAGATACCGTGATGCATAGAGAGACACCTGAACCTTGCCTTGCCACCTGTGTTACGCTTACCTGGCTCATTCGCTCCTCTATCGTTACATGAAATCTTAACCTTTGCATTTATATTACCTGAGCAGCTACCTATCTCACATCATTACCTTTAATCATAAACCAGCATCATTTGTTAGAACATAAGAACATAAGGAAGCTACAAGAGGCCGTGAGACCTACACGTGGTAGTTCCTAATATTTAATACCTACATCCACCTTTCATCCCCATCCATGAAATTAGCTAGAATCCTTTTAAAACTCCCTATTGACTCCGCACTAACTACCTCATGACTTGAGTCCATTCCAATCATTTACCACTCTATTTGTCAACTAGTCAATCATATTTGTTACTTAAATCACTCTCCATTTCTTTCATCATTACCTAAAATCACTTATATTCTTATCATGGACTCCAATAATTATTTACTGGGTTCACGCACTGTATTCCTATCACATTCCTAATCCTTGCCTTATCCTGACCTGATATCCTGCCGTGCTGAACCCCTTATACCTTGACCAATGCCTCATAGCCTGTAATCATACTTCGCAAGCTTCTCATTCTTCATTCTTTCCTTCATTCTTCATTCCTCATTCTTCTCATTCATTCAACCCTGCACACCAATCCAAAACTTTCATCTGCATAGTCTTGTCATTTGAGCCTCTAATCTCTTGTTATCTGGTAACTTGAACCCCTAAATCCCTTGTTTTATTGTTGTGTGAACTCTAAATCTCTCCTTTCAGTATTTGAACCCCTTAAATTTCGTGTTTTCTTTTTACGTGGAGTTCTAATTCCTTATTGTTTGATAACTTGAGGCCGTAACTTGATCTAAATCCCTTTGTTATATTGTTACTTGAACCTTTAATCCTTTCTTCTCTTGTTATCTAAGCCCCTTTATTCCTTGTTCCCTTGTTACGTGAGTCCCTTACATCCTGTTCTCGTG